>CM057935.1:3363828-3519388 GCA_030141595.1 Chydorus sphaericus
GTCAGCAACAGACAGAAAATAAATCTTATTCATCATTACCTTCATAACACTCTTTTTTAATGTAATATATCAAAATGTCATTCGGGTTATTTGATATTAACTTTTGAGTGCATTTTTCATTTATTGTTATTATATATTCTTTCATATATGTTATTGTTTTAAGAGTATTCATAAAAGAAATACAATAAACTATTCATGTTTTTTTAGAATAAACTTTTTTTTCTCAATTTTTTAATATAATTAAACTGCGTCCTGAATACGTAATAACCTTTTTTTGCATAATAAAGCCTCGCTTATTCAAGTAGGGCAAGGGATATATTAGCGGATTTTCCTCATAATTACTCTGATATAGATAGAAATTAAACGTTTCTCGACCATGTCCAAATAATTCCCATATTATTCGATCTGTTTTTGCAATATTGAGAAGGTCAACGTAAACAAAAAGAGTGAAAGGGGGCACAAATGAATCAGTGAACTCGAAAACTGCAACAATGAAAAGTTCACGATATATACATCCGTTCCAGTAACCTTTTCCTGGTCCGTCGAATTCAAAATCAATACAATGTAAGGCAGTAAACTTCCTCTTACTATTGACATCACGACTTAAAAGGTCCCCCCTCTTTCTAAGTACCTTATTTTCCTGCTTCCTTAGGACGGTTAATAAGGTTCGATAGAAAACAACTTTCCTTTTTTAATAATCGAATCTCTTTTTGCAGTTATCAAGGTGCTATGTGGACTCACGCAACCATTGTCCACTAGCAGAGAGGTTATGACACCTGACGTGAAAGCGATCCATATAGGTATCCTTCGAAAGGATCTTATATAAAAGGCAGCTATAAGTCGAACCATTCCCAATCAGTTCTAAGCGGAAAACTAAACAACTACTGCGTGACCAGCAGAGAGAGAGCAGCTTCTCGGCAAGCCAGCATGCACTTGAATCTTTGTCTCCGTCACATCTCGCAAACTTCAAATATGGCACTTATTAAGGTATGCAATGTAGGTATTTTTCCCTTTTAATAATCTTATTACATTACAATTTCAATTGCATAGGTCCTCTTGTTGTTCGCCCTTCTGCAATTCGCCACTGCCCAATTTGGCGGGTTATACGGGTACCTTCCTCCTAACTTAAATGTGATAGACTTCTAGTAAGAATATTGTTTCTATAGTGGCTACGGTGGTCTTGGTGGATACGGTCTTGGTGGTTACGGTCTTGGTGGTTACGGTGGTCTAGGCTACGGTGGCTACGGAGGTCTGGGCTACGGAGGTCTGGGTATGGAGGTTTGGGTATGGAGGTCTCGGCTATGGTGGTCTCGGCTACGGTGGATACGGAGGTCTATATGGGGGATACCGTAATCCGTATGGTAAGGACTCAATGCACCATAGAAAGATCTTAACATAACATTAGATTATCATCTAACAATCGCGCGTGCCAGTAGTTCGAATGACTGATTCATTTATTTCTTAGTTCTCTATTTCTATTACCCGGGATTTATAGGTGGCTTCTACGGAACCAGCTACTACGGAGCTAGCCCTTACGGCTTCAACTCCGCCCTCTACGGTGGTTATGGTGGATATGGCGGTTACGGAGGATATGGTGGTGGCTACGGTGGTTATGGTGGCTATTATGGAGGTTACTCTCCGTATGCCGGTCTTCTCTATTAAAAAGGTAATTTTTTCTCATATCCATTAAGTATTTTATTTTTAAAATAAAATTTATTCATTGATTTTGCAGGATTTTTTTTTTTTTTTTACAAAATCATATTACTGACGTTGGGAAAAAAGCTGCTCCTACGCTGTAAACATGGAACGTCATTAACATTTTCTATATGCTTTAAATAGAGCCATTATTTTCTATTGTAGATGACATAATTTTGTATCGCTCTTCTCAGCTCTCTTTTGTATATCCCATTTATTCAAACATATCATTTGTATCATTTGGTATCGATGACGTAAGAAAATATACCTTTCGCAAGTACTTTGACTATTGGTTTCAATGTAATTTAATAATATCTATATCAAATTATATAGCCAACTTCCACTAGCTCGATCTTTATTTTATTTTCGAGAATTAGCAAGTCTAGGTCGGTTGCGCTATGTCTAATTAGGCATAAAATTATGTTTTAAAAACTATTTGATTCAAACCAATGATCGATATAATATATTATGAACCAGAAGGAAATTCCTTGAACATGTTCGATCATCCATTTCTTCCTGGTTGAGAAATCGTGCAAAAGTGGGATGATATACGGGCGGCGTCCTTCTTTATCATTTCCTTTCGTTTACATTTTGTGCTCGCAACATATCTTCACTGTACATCACGCAAACTCCAAGATGCATAACAATAGTTTGTAGGATTCTCGGTCTAATGCTGACACACTGCTAAAGTAATAGTTACATAGCTGACCTCTATATTATTATGTGTGCACAAACTTTCGGTTTCTATAGAAGAGCTAAGGGAACTTCCGTTTATATTGTTGGGATTTCAACATGTCCGCCCTCATCAGACTCCAAGGACATCGTAGGTATATTTGTTACGCACAAAAGACATATGCTGGCAATGGTACAATACCAAAGTGTTATAAATAAGACGAGAAGCGGGCCTAAGAGTTTGCTCAGTCCTAGTTCAAAGTAGCGAAATAAGAGACATGGACATTCTCCTTCAGGTACAGTATGAGGTATAATTAATTAAAAACTGAAGGATAGGGCAATCATTTTTTAAGAGCCTCGCGATGATCTGTATTGGTAATTTAATTTAGATTGCCCTGTTAATGGGTATGAATTGCCACTGTTTCGAGCCGGACTTCCGCACGCTCCACCTCTCTTCCAAGCTGGCCAAGGTCCTGGATCTCCCGTTGGACCTCCACTTGGTCCACCTGTTTCCACATCCGGCTCTTCTTAATTCAAAACAAGGTCACTTAAAATTTAATTCGTATAAAGTCTAATAATAAAATTCTAATTTAATTAAAACAGCCATTTCATCAGGATGCCGATTATGGTTATCGTTATGCAGTTAACGATTTGCAAGGGAACGAACATTCTCATCAACAGCAACGAGTTGGCAATGCTGTAACAGGCCAATACAAAGGTATTTAATTAAAGTTATCTTATTACATTGATTTTTAAATAAATTTTATAAAAGAAAATCTATTTCTGGACAGTGCTGCTTACCTGACGGACGTCTTCAGACAGTCACCTACATAGCGGATGAAAACGGTTACCGGGCTAAAGTAGAGTACAGTCCCAGCAAGGCCTGGTGAGGCTACACGGCCGGCATCGGCCCAGGAGCTCCTCCAGCAGGTCTCCATTCAGCTGGAAGCAATCCATCGCCTGGTTTAACCATCATCCGGATGGAAATAGGCCTATTAATAGACCCATTCCTTTAAGTTTTCGAAATGGTCAACCAGCAGCGGTATCACCGGATCGGTCCATCGCCCAGCCATCGAGACCAGAAGAGACTTGTAACACCCGAATCCTACGTATTATAGAAGAGGATCCTCAGTCTCTTATGGTAATCCGGAAGCAGCCGACAGTGAGCATTAACGGAGATATCGTGACCCTTCATGGAACACCAATAGAGCCTTAATTAAAATGGAAATGTATTTTTGAAACAACTATCAGTTGTTATGCCCATTATTTTGCTACATAAATTGAACTAGCACGGAATCAAAGCTATTTTAAAGCATATTTTCTTTTTCAATATAAAGCACCCAAATTATAGTGAAAGTTTTGGTTATTATATTGTTTTCTTTTTTCCGCATTACTTGTTGATGAATCAATAAACGGCAATTGGAACAAATAATTACCGAAAGATTAAAAATATTATTTTTGAAAAATTCATAGAAAGTAGATTTACCTAACAATGAAAAATAAATGAAACTATGTATAAATCCGTGTTACGGGCATGCCGATATTATTATTTCCACTTTCTCCAAAGAGATATTTATCTACACTTAAACATATGTTATCATTGTGTCTCCATCTCACCTTATGCCTCCTGGAACACAAATAAATGAAGCAATCATACATCCAGGTTACGAGCGAGACAATGCCACAAGTCACTTTTTTTTCTTCTTAAATGAGACCATATTGTTGCGGTCACGAAAGTCAGTTTTAATATCCGGTCAGGTTATGGGGCAGTAGAGAAAAAGGTAAAGTAAGATCGGCTATATTGATCAGTTGGTCAAAGAGAGGCGAAGGGATTCATAGCATCAGTCATGTTCTACTACGTACAGTACTTGATTATTATTTTGGAACGATGTATTATCATTATTATTTGATATCATAATATAGCAATTAGTGAGAAAAGTATTTCTTAAATTATAGCTATTGATATATTCTTTAAAAATTTTAGGTTTGGTTGGGATTGGCGATAACATCCACAATTAGTATCACGGTAATACCTTATTTATGGTTAAATGAGTTAATTTTGATAAGAAATTAACTTTGGAATGAAATTTATAGTCGACATGGTGCGTTGAAAGCGGTGGATATCGCTACAAAGTTAACGATTTCAACGGCAAACGAGCACTCCCATGACCAAAATAGAAATGGCAACGCTGGTCAGAGGCCAGTATAAAGGTATATATCAGATCAAATCATATATATTTTTAAAATCTCATGTTACATTTTGATTTAAGTATTGTTGCCAGATGGACGCCTTCAAACCGTCTCCTACATTGCGGATGAGAAACGGATATCGGGCCAAAGTCGATTACTCCGCCGCTAATAGCCCAGGAGAGGTATCTTTATTAAATCCGAATGTATCCGAATGTAATAATAATTTCTTTAAAACTACTTTAATATAGGCAACTACGGCGGATGCCAGTTCACCTCCGGAGTCATCCGCTTCAAAATTTTCAGCTAACGTTCTACCTTTATTAGCAGGTCGCCCATCCTTAGGTATTTTTTTAAATTTTAAAGTCTATTTAAGTCTAGATATATACTCAATAATGTAATGAAAGCAGGCGGAATACCTGCTGCATTGGTACCGGTACCGGTCCCAGTCCCAGTGAAATATCCCGTCGTACCCGCTTACGGAGCATCATTACTAGGAGCATATGGAAGTGGTGGTGGAAATTTTGGAATAAAGCCACCTATTCTTCCGATTGCTGCGGCGGCTTACGGTGGCGGTAGACCCTATGGAAACCCCGGTACTGCTAGCATCTACAATACCCTGGGTTATTACGGCGGAAATAAGGGATCTTATGGAGGTGGTTACGGAAGTAATATTCCTTATGGTATTGGAGCGTCTTACGGGGGAGCTGGTTATGGCAGCGCACTGGGGTCTTACGGGGGTGTTTACGGCAGCAATCTTCCTTACGTTGGTTCTTACGGAAGCGGTGGGTCTTACGGTGGTGGAGCTGGGTACGGTTCAGCCATTACTGACGGCAGTTACGGTAGTTATCGTCCTTATGGAGGTGGATATAACGGAGGATTTGGAAATGGTGGGGCTGGTTACGGAGGGTACGGTTCTGGAGGGGTTTACGGAGTTGGAGGTGGGAGCTACGGCAGCAGTGGTGGATCTTACGGAGGTTTATACGGTTCTGGAGGGGTTTACGGAGTTGGAAGTGGGAACTATGGCAGTGGCGTTGGATCTTACGGAGGATACGGTTCTGGAGGAGCTTACGGAGTTGGAGGAGGCATCTACGGAAGTAATGCTGGATCTTACGGAGTGGACTATGATGGCGATAATGGGTACGGGATCAGCAGGCCTCTATAATTATGGTGGTGCTGGATACGGTCCAGCTTCCAGTGGTCCATCAAATTATGGTCGAACCGCCATCCAAATCGGGTTACGCCTACAGTTACTCCACTCCCAATTCACAAGTTTCGGTGTACAGTAATGTCTAGGGATATGGCTCTGCATAAACCACTTGATGGAAAGAGAAATACACACAATTTGGCTAAAATATATTTAGAAAAAGAAAAACTCATATTTCTCTAGATTCTTTTATTTGTTGTGTAACGATGAAACGATATCTTTGCGATGCTAAGTCACCAGCTCGAATATGCTCGAAAATATGAGTACATTTTAGTTTAACAAGTGTAGTATGTAATCATAGCCGATCTCACGGCTAAGTAGGATACACCATAAGACGTCCGGGGCGAAGCTAGAAATTAGAAAAAAATTAAATTAAAAATTTATAATAAAATACTACCGTTACCTACAATAATGTTTATTCCGAATTAGGTAGGAAGGTATAGTTTCGGTCACGTTCAGTTTTTCACGTTCAGCGTTTCAGTCACGGAGGTTTCCTGGTTTCGGAATCCAAGGTCCCCCTCCTTATATCAGTTTCTTTAAACGACCGTCAGATAGCGTCTACCTTAGCTTGAAATTTGAAAAAAAAGAAAACGAGGATGAGATTTCAAATATATGGAAAGTTATGCAATACATTAACTCATTCACTTAAAACATAATTAAACTTACTTTTCTCCCTTAAAACCTTGAATATATATGCCCCATCTCTAAAAATAATGATTCTTTAAAAAATTAGAATAAAGGAGTTGTGCTGTGTATATTTGTGGTTCAAAACAACACACAAGGTTCTCTATCTTAATACGGAACAGACTGCTGGAAGGAAAGAAGACGGGAGTGAAGATGGATCGCGGCGACGAGGGTCGCCTCCTTTTTTTTCTTCTCTCTCTTGTTTGCTCCTTATGTACCATCAACCGACGCAAAAAAATACAGCGAGTCCAACCGATCCATCAACGACTTGACGTTCACCTCTCTTTTCTTTTTCTCTTCTCCTTCGATGTAACTCGATTTCCAAACGAAAAGAAAAACCCGTCAACTGTTGTTGTTGTTTTGCTTACCATGTTGACATCTTTTCTTTACAGTTTTATATACTCTACAGATTACATAAACATTTATTCATTGAGTAATCTTAACAATAATAGATCAATACATAGAAATCTATATAATAACAATACAGTTTCTTTTAATTTATTTGGTCTCCTCCCGAAATAGAATCACGCCGAGAAGGGTTCCCAAATGTGAAACCCAACGCCCCCTTTCTTTTTTGGAAAAACAAGAGCTTCTTCTTCTTCTTCTGTTTTGTTGCAAAGTGCTGCTTATTTTATAAATGAAAACAAGAGGCCTAAAAGGATCTCTCCAACTGTCGACCTTTTTCAAAGCCTTCATTAAAGGCCTAAAAGGATTTTATTATTGGCCTAAAAGTTGATTTAGACTTCTTTTTTACGTGAATCCTTTAAGTTGATGCTCAACAGATGTCCTAGAATCCCAACCTCAGCATATTCCACCCCCTTTCGTATTTTCTAATTGAATTTATGAGCGCTGAATAGAAGGGGGTAACGTCGACAAATGGTGTGACTTTTACAAATAAATTCACCTGTACGTATATATCTGGCATCCAGATGTTTTCATCCGCATGGATGACAATACGTTTTTTATTGCTTTTTTTCATGTCAAAGGGGTGGGATATATGAAAATCGGATCATGTCAAATATTGAAAAGATCATGTTTCTCACATAGTAATAATACGTCGAATGGGATGTTGAGTTTCATTCAAGCCTTTTAAGAGCTTTATTTTCAAATGGAGCGTGATTTTTCTTAATGGTCCTTGTATATTATAGAGACCTTTAAAAATGTTATATATAAAGTCAGTTCATCGAATTGGAACAGCAGCAGCAGCAACCGACATTCCGCGGAAAAAAGGAGCGATTCCAATCTCACATCCGCCCTCACTTTTGTTTGATTCGATCGTCTTCGTTACACTCGGAATATCATCATATATATACATAGAAGGAAGAAGAAGAAGAAAAAACCTTCTGTGGTTATCAGATAACATGTAAGAGAGAAGTCGGCACTGAAGGGGACCCCATAAGAAACAGAAGAAGAGGGAGCGCGCAATCGGCGGAAACCTACTGACGAAGGATGGATGACTCCCATCAGGACGAATAATTGGGGCTGGTTTCTTCTTCTTCTGTCGGGATCTTATATATATATATACTCAATTTTCCCACGCTGATGAAGGCTGAAGGTGGTCTTCTCTTTTTTTCTCCATATAAAGAAACAACCAGTAGTCGTCATAGTCCCGCGATCCGCATTCTTTAAGGCGCATTCTCTGGCGTATAGCAAAAAAAAAAAAAAAAAAAAAAAATGAAAAGAAGGATTACATCACTCATCAGCCGGTAAAGAAGCAAGTTTAAAAACATAATGATATCAATATAAGAACCTTCCAGAAATATTTTTCTCCGCATTCTTATCATCTCGAAGGACACTGATTATTTGCGCTTTTTAAATTATAATCCGTCCCTGATCCCATTAAATAAATAAGTAAAAAACCTCTTTGCATATCTAGACCAGGTAAATTCGGTAGCTATTGATGTGTGACGAGAGAAAAGAGAAGAAAAAAAAAGTTACTATACTACTTCTTTATAGGTTTTGCTGTACACATACAAGTAGAGAGAGAGGGCTATTATCAAATTCCTGAGAAGAAGTCGGCTTTTCTTTCTATATACTCTTTTGAAAAGGATTGAGCGGTTCTATTTTAGTGTGTGTGGCTGTGCGGTTCCCAGCCCAACAAGTCTTCTTATATGTTTGATGTCGGCTCCTACTCGTCGTCCACTATCGGGCGCAAAAGATGACCAGGTCCCGTCGCAGCCCAGCGTATAGCGCTATAGGGCGGCCATCCCTTTGTAAAGCGCCCGCCCTTTCCTTCATCTGGAACCGGTGACACATTCACATTAGTCCAAAGAGAAAAAGAGAGAAAAAAAACGGCAGCTGCATAATCAAACAAAACTGGCCTTTTCTTTTTCTCTTATAACAAACGGTGGGAAAGAAATGTTTGGGTCGTCAGCACATACCTGCCCGGCTATATTATAGTCTAGATCATGTAGGTATGCGCCGTATCCGTGTCTTGGCTGTCGATTAATTGGTCATGCAACTCTTCTATAACCAAATCCCACGACTATTATTTCAAGTCTTGGCAAATACACTTTTTTCTTCTTCTTCTTTTTTAAAAAATAAGAAAAATAGATCAATAATGTTGGAAAGGCCAACTAATAAGACAGCTAGAGCGGGGGAAAGAAAAGTCTTCCATCTTCGTCTTTTACACGTGCACAGCAGCCAGCTAGAAGAAGAAAAACACTACGACATCTTCCGGCACGTTATAATCACGGACTCGGCTGCAGCAGTAGCATAACTTCCTAAAAACATAGATTCAAAGCTAAAAATATACATCCGATCCATCATCTAGAGATGCAGGCCGGATTTTCTTTTTCAAAGATGTTCAGTTTAAATGTAAATATACAATTGAAGCGGAATGAAATGGAGGACTGTCCGGATGCTTGATTAGCATCACCTGAGTGATAGGCTCTTATGAAAGGCGGACGAAACAGAGCAGGCCATGGGCGGCTTTATTATTATTATTATAGGCTTGATGCTCTCTGGGCGACGAGTAATCAAATACCCCTTTGATTCTAGCTACTCGGCGTTGATGAAGAATCGGCCAGCCGCACGTAATATCGGGGCTGCTGGGCCGCCTCTTCCTTGATGATCTTCGCTCCCTCCCCAGCTAATGTCCGCCGCCGCGCTTCTTTGGGCACAACAAAACAATAATATATATACCTACATCAGGCCTTTGACGAAGACCCGTTGTCCTGACAACTGCATCAGCAAACAATAAGGATCATACGAAACAATCGTATATGTTTAATGAGGCGTAATATTTCTATCATAATAGAACGGATATTTCTAATTACAATTAAGTTTTACGAGATTTCTTAATTGGAGCTGCCTTTCTATGTATGTAGAGATCCCAATCATCGAAAAGGGGACCTCCAAGGTTGCCTTTTTTTTTTGCGCCGGCGACCATAGAGATGAAAATGCGATAAGCAACTCAAGAAAAATGGTTTTTAAGACTTCGTTGGTGGTTTTTCTTTTCCCTCTTCTTAGAGACCTATACATGTTGAAAGATGACCCATGTACACATAATAACAAGAGCAGCACCCGCCTTTTCTCTCAACAACTTTGAGGGGTGTAGTGCCATATACCCCCCGTGCACATCATATTTGTAATTGACACGAAGAAAAAACGAAATTAGTTTATAAGTTCGAACTTAGCCTCATTAGGAGCCTACGATGATAGACACGTCGTCTCCAATTTTTTTTCTAACTAATTAAGACCCACCCTCCTTTTGTCTTTGGAATGCTGTAATTAATTGTGAAAAAAGGAAGAAATATAAAAATCAAATTTTTTCGTTTCCATAGAGAGTCGACGATCTTCAATGAAGCGTATAGTATCACGATGGTGCCAGAGAGCGTGAGCGAATGACATGTTATGTGTGATGTATGTAGAAGAGAGTTGGGCGGAAACAGCGCTCACGCGGTATTCTCCTTCTTATATATTCGTTCCAGTCGACTACATATTCGAGCAAAAGAAGAAGAAGAAGAAGAGATGAAGGAGCTAGATTATATTGCTCTCACTACTATGATATATCGATGGATTCTCTTCTCTTTTCTTGTAGTCATCTTGATGATAAGAATCCCTTTCTTTTTCTTTCTATAGAAAGAGAGCATTCGATATTGGCACAGAGGAATGTGGCCCTATTGGACGCTGATGCTCCGCCCTGGATCGATCCCGATGATACGGAGACCAAGTCCTATATGCGCTCATGCGCTTCTTGTAAAGACGCTTCTCTTTTTTCATTACTATATAAGGCGGCCATGATTCTTAAACTTGATGAGTGTAGTTTACCCTCAACTTAAACCCCTTCTTCGAAAAAAAAGAGGTCATAAAGGTTTTGTCTCTTGAAGAAGACTTTTGCTGAGCCAAACAACAGCTGAAAGTCTCTTCTTCTTTTTTAATGGGCGCCGAGCCAATTGTTGTCTGTTGGAGCACGCTGCCCCTAAGCATCATCGGGAAAAGGTTTCTACATAAACATGTCGCACGAGTGCACATGTTACACCATCTAAGCCTGCTTCCTATACTGCCTCAAACGACCTGCTGCTGCTGCCGGACTTGAAGTAATTTACAAGGACGGATGTCTTCCGGCAAAGAAATGGAAAAGTTCAAAGTTCAAATCGATTTCCCATGCGACGTGGTCAATAATCTTCATCTGTAAACCATTTATACTTGAAAAAGAGAATAAGACATAATATTATATCATAAGTTGTTTCTTTTTATTGAGTAAATATGCAGACACCTTGCTCCACAAATCAATAAAGTTTATATGAGAGAGATAGAGAGAGAGAGAGAGGAAAAGGAGATTGACACACGAGAAACATCAGGGAATATATATCAAGAAAGGAGAGAAACGTGAGATGGACGATCAATGTCGTCCGTCCGTCATCAAAACACCCAGTAGTTTTATTATAATAGCAGGGGAGGTTGGTTGTATATGCACACGTATAATAGACAAACACTGATTTTTAAAAACCGAGGATTCATTCATAATATTTATGTAATAGGCTGAGAAAAAATGGGATTATTTGGATTTTTTGGGTAAAATGCAAAAAAAAGAGGAAATTGAAATGACTAGTCGGAAATTATGTAAACTGGGGTTATGATGATGTAATCATTCAATTACTGCCTATATAATGAATATATATATTTTATATAGAACCACAAGATATATTCCGACGCACACATACATGCGTGATAGTATAGTATAATGATTGATTCACAACGCAAATTTGAGGGAGACAGTAATTATAATAATAATAATTAAAAATGATAAATATATAAAGCATCAAAATGTGGGCAATGTAGGATCCAATTTTTTGGGTGATGTCCTCAAAACCAGCAAAGATCCTTGCTCGTCTCTTGAACTTGTCCAGCTTCTAAACCTATATAAATCAATATATAAATGGTCAGTAATATACCAGATAAAGACCTGTAATAAAAAAGGTACCGGCACGTGCCGCAATATAAAAGAGCTATAAAACTTTATATCTATTTTGTCACTCGAAAAAATATAAGTTTCTGAAGAGATGCTCACATATGGAACGCTTTAGCTACGCTCCTTGAGTCTTCAAGAGTGGATCCCCCCTCTTATTGTTGTCAACAGCAATAGGGACACAACACAAAACTAGTTTTTTTTTTCTTTTCTGCCTCAATATATATCGTCCCGGGGTATAAACCGTTTGGGGTGGGAGGGGACCGTTTAATTAAAAAGCTAGGAGCACGTGTCCCGTAGGGTCATGTCATGGTTATATACATCCTATACTATAGTAGGGGAAATAGCTCCGTGTGATGTCAAAGGCGCGCTCACCTCTCTCTCTCTGCTGCGACAAATGATGAGAACGCTCACCAGAGAGAAGGGGGGATAAAAACACGTGTTCTCTCTCTCTCTATAGCTATATCATGATACATAGTATAGCACCATAAAGAGATCAAAGGAAACTGTATGTAACATATCACATATATATTATTTGCATTTTCAATCCAGCGCCTCACCCCCCGCACGGCGCTTCCGATCGGATTGTCATTCGGCGTCGATGCGTGCTGTACGCCTAAACTTCTTTTACTGTTGACGGGAGACAGTCATTGATCATATATTCTTGTTTTTGTGTGGGTAACATCATGAATATCCCATAAAAAATGTGGTGAGCCTAAACGATTAACACGCACCCCTTCCCTTGATTTATGATCCTCTTCTTTAGAAAAAGAACCGGTTCTTAAGGGTGAGCGCGCTCTTTAGAATATAGGCCTATTATACCTGGCATGTTGGAGTAGCCCGTAGAGTAAGAAGCGACGGAAGCGGCATCGATACCCGGATGATGAGTGCCCGTAAGGTCAGAGGTCGTTAGAGCCAATGGATCGCCGTGATGGTGCGAGTGATGGTAGCGGTGATGGTGACCGCTCCACGGTTCGGATTTGATGGAGCAGTGGGCGGCGGCGGCGGCAGCAGCCGCAGCCGCTGCTGCCGATGGGGCCAGCCGGTGACTTGCGGCAGCGACGGCGGCCGCCGGACTCGCAGCCGCCGATTGGAGTAGGAAAGAGCCGTAGGACTGGGGGTGATGGGGGCCGAAACGGGATGAGCTGGATACGCCCGAAACGCCTGGATATCCGCCGCTTAAATTGTGCGCCGAATAGGCCTATTTTAACAAAAACAAATAAACTCATTAAAGAGAGATCAGAAAGCCTTGAGAGATAATACAAAGTCCGAATGTGTACGCCCTCTGCATACCAATGAGATTATAATGCTACCGTATTCCCCTCTTTCTAATTTTTTCCCTTTTGTCATGCTAATTTGACTATCAAATCCGGACGACACAGGTATGCAAATTCTCATCTCTCTCTCTAAACAGTCAATCAAGATTCTCGCTTTCATATTACTCGAGGTAGGAATAGTATATATAATTTACTTGAGGTGAAAATGAGTAGTGATGACTCCACGGGTCGGATTGAGCCGCCGCCGCATGAGTCAAATGGGCGTGGTGGTGATGATGATGATGAGCAGCGGCTGCGTGATGAGCCGCGTGAGCGTGATGCGCTGCATGGTGGTGGTTGGCCGCCGTAGCGACATGCTGCTGAAGGGCCGCTGCGTGAGCGTGATAGGCCTCGGCCTGACTGAACAAATCGTGCTGCTGTTGTTGCTGCTGCTGCTGACCACCTTGATGACTGCTCATCCCTCCATAATGCTGCTGAGGTTGCGGCTGTTTCGGCATCTGAGGTGGCTGATAATTGCTGTTCCAAAATGAAGGTGGAAAACTTCTTTGCGCCATGGATGGACCCGTACCTTTTAATTTAAAAATTAGTTATGATTATTTAAAGAAATGTGGAGCTTTACATAATGGCAGCATCAGTTCACGCGGGATGCCTGACATTTCACTCTCAAAAGAAAAGTCCCAGTAGCCAAAGGCGAAGGTGACAAGTTTCATGTTTTTTAGAGAAAGAGAAAACTTGTATAGAGTGTCGGACGCAATCTTGGAATTCCGAGCATTTCTTTCTGTCCTCTTCTCGACGAAAGAATGAGGTGTGTGCAGACGACGAACAAAAAAATATATATCTAGTTTACTGCAACATTGCCATTTTGCTTAATGACGTATTTTCTTGTAAATATAAAACTAATGGAGCTTCAGATCACTTTACGTAACTTGTCATTAGCAAGTTTACGTTGTAATGAATCAAAGAGGCAACCCCACACAAATCCTGCGTGAACCCAACCGAGCAATTTGGAAAACAGACTCCCTGGACAGCAGATGCTTCGCTCTTTGAGAGAGGGGAAAGAAAATGTGTTCTGCACATGTTTTAGAAGCTGGAAAAAAGAGAGATTAAAGCTAAAAGACTATTAAAAAGAATACATTTGGCAAGAAAAAGTGACGACCTTGTTACATCTATACCTGGATTTAAGGACATCAGAGCCAAAATGAATGACGCTCATGTATAAACAAGACTCTAAAGAACCATCCATCAGCTTCTTTCACGTCATCTTTTGCTTCTTTTTTTCCGCCGACATCTAGCCGCCATGTCGCTATTTCTCTAATATTATATAGATCTAATTGCCATACGTTTTGAGTCACTTAATGATATCGGCATCCTATAAACCCATTAACCTTCAAGTTGATATCCTATATAATACATCAAACGGTGGCTTATCATATCAATAAAGGAAACAAGAAAAAAAAATACGCGGGGGAAAGGGAGTTGGTGTAATGGCCGGCCTGTTTGTATTATTATAGACGACGGCGGTGTCCTTCTATGAAACCATATAAGGGATTGTCTTTTTAAAATATAAAAAATGGGAAACTGGACTATAGTACTGCACAGGTGCCTCTCTCTTGCACGACTCCCGGTTTGTCAACATTCCTGCTGGTTACTTTTTCCCAGGCTCTTTTTTTTTTATTTCAAGAGAAGCGAAATCATTAGGCCTGAACGATATTATACTATTGGAATTTTAAAATGCATAACATTTTTTTTTTTGTTTAAAACAATATATACCGATTCATCATGTGGACTTTATCGTGAGAGAAACCTGATCGTCCCTTACGCAATATCACGACATCTTACATACATATATATACGCTCGTGAGCCTCAGTTTTCTAGTGATTATATCTTCTATAGACACCTAGCTTGTACACATTTTTACATAATAAAAAGAGGTTAAATATTCGAGTGAAGATTAGCAAGCCAGCAGCAGAGCTAGCCTGTCACTTGCTTATTATAATATTAGATGAATATCGCATAGAAGCAACTCTCTGTTTGTACATGTATAAATAAAGGTATCAGACAGGGCGGAAAAAAGGCTGCCTTTTGGGTCTACTATACAACTTATACTAGAAGCCAAGGTCTGAAATGAATGACGAGGCCAAGGATATATACACAGCACAGCGATCCGATAAGCATCCGACATGTGGAATGGAATGCAGGGCCCCCCTATCCACCTCTCTCTCTCGCTTTGTTCTTCTTTTGTTTCTCTCTCAGCAAGGTTTTTTTTAAAGCAGCACACGACATTACATCAACATACCGTATGTATATGTATACAGCAATAATTGGACCGTAACGCCCTCATTTTCTAGGAAGGAATTACCTTTGGCGTTGATGATGACTCCCTTACTGGAAGAGTGGCTGTCAGCGTAGGACGTACTGGCAACCGACGAATCCGTTTCGGCCGCTTGCTGCTGTTGATTTAAAGAGCGGCTGAAATGCTCATCAACGACGGACGATGCGTCTCCAGAGTAGCTCATAAGGAGGACACAGTTAGCCGACAAATACTGAGCTTCTTTGTGCTGATGATTGGATTCTTCATCTTCGACGCTTCCTCCGCAGAGATCGCTTAAATCCCGCTTCATATCGTCCTGGAAGTGTTGCTGTTGCTGCTGCTGTTGGAGATGGTGAGAAGAGGAAGCTGAGGTAGAGCGGCCCGTAGGTGAAACATCGTCTGTTAAGAGTAGAACAGATGGTCCAGCCACTGGAGAAGATACGGATGGAGGAGAGGTAGCGGCTGATGCTGAAGGAACCGGAGTGCCGGATGAAGTGGCTCCACCCGTTGAAGTTCCGGCTCCATAATTAGGGCGGAGGAGTAAATAGTTATTACCGACGTCATTGACTCCTCCGGTGCCATCCGGTTGAGACAGTCGGTACTTCTTTTAAAATTATAATCTAAATTAGTAAATTGATTAAAAGTATGAAGATGGATATAAACTACCTTTTCGGGAGATTCTCCATTGAATGAAGAGGATGAAGATGAAGGAGCCGAGCTGGTAGTGGAAGCTGCGGAGGCGGCGGCGGCGGAAGCCGTCGATCGGTCGTACGACGACGTCAAGTAGGGCACGTACGGCTGGTACATCACTTGGGCACAGCTCATGGTACGCTTCGACACGCGTAAGAAAGATAATTATTATTATCAAATTCGCACAATATTTTTTTTTTCCTTCTTCACTCGTTTGGTTTAAACAAAATTTGAAAATATAATCCAGCGGATGAAACGCACTGCGCAACCTGCGCTTGTCAAATGCGAACGCTCTGCTCCTTTCCACTGGAGGATATACCCGCCGCTCCTTTACGTATGTTATTGTCACACGGTGCATTTTGATGTCGACGCTGGGCGGAGTCTTTGGGGGCGGCGACTAAAGAGGGAGGAGGGCGCCAAGTGTCTCCAGGATTCGAGGGGAGCTCCCGCCCGGCTCCTCCCCTATTTTATCTAGAGGAGGGAACTTGATGATGGAAACTCTTCTTTCTTTCTTTCTTTCTTGCTGGATTGACGAAAATAAACTTTGCGACGTCTGCGACGGAGAGCTTTCGAAGGGGAGTGTAGCTATAGTGATGGATCTCAATCATCCGTCACTGTGCATCCGCATGGATTCTGTCTTCCGGTTTTTCTTTTGGGAGGTCAGGATATCTGTCGTCTTTGCAGCTGATGGATGAGGCTCTCTTTCATCATTTGACCTGTATGGTTCTTCAAACATATTCTCTCTCTCTTATTGTCTTATTCAATTGATTAATTATAACTTTCTTTTTTTCCTTTCTTTACAATGCCAATTAAATATTTCAAACATGAAATCAGCATAATAATGTTTCGTAATACTATATTCATCGTGATAGTCATTACCTAACATTTTTTCTAGCTTATTCTTTCCATCACGTAACTTGCATGAATTTAGGTCATCACTGTGGGAAAATGATGTCTGACTAGCTCGACTCACGCGGGATTGCCCGGTAGCCCGAGCTGTCAGTTACATCAGACAAAAAAAAAAGTCGGGATGAAGAACGCGGGAATGCGCGTGGGAAAGAAACTTATTTAGGAATCGTCATTGATGAATAATATTATTCTGTATGCAGCTATATAGCGCTTCTATTTGTATATATATTTTTGAAAATTACATTTAATGTAAAGAGAATAATCCTGTTTCATATATACAAGAGGTGGAAGTGGCCATCAGAGTCTAGTTGAAACGGATGCCGAGCATTCTTCACGGTCCACTTATTTCAATGGAAAAGAGCCGGTAGCATATCATCGGGACTCTTCTTCTTGGTTGGCTAACCGCACAAATATAAAGGCTGGACTTTGAAGAAAAAATGATCTATTTCACGATGATGTCGTTAGATTGCGGTTTGACTTTGTGCTTTTCTAATTAAATTTACGCGGAGTTACATCATTAGAGGGATCGGGTATACTTGGATAGAGAAAACTCGATTAGAATCGAAAGATATGAAATATTTCCCATTGTTTCGGTTTGGTAATCACGCGGGAGGATGATGCTATCGCAAGTTTTCTCATCCGAATCGGCTATACCGATAAATCCTACAAATAAGCCATCGCCATGATTGATTCTACCAACTTAATCGCTACTTTTCTTTTATAAATTCAAAATGAAAAGAAAAGGATTGTTCTACACATGGATGGAATTCTTTTTTTCAGCGTTGCCGCAATTTTCTTTAACTGTTGGGAGTTATATATTTTTATTATTAAGTTATAAATTCTATTTGAAAAATAGTTGAATCCTATTACTACAAGTCTAAAAAGAAGCTTTTTGAAAAAAGGCAACGGAAGGGGGCGGGATCGCTATAAGAGCTTAGGAGGTGGAGTTGAACTTTCAATGTCCTGATTGACAGCCGCGTATGAGCAACAACACACAATAAGTTATTTTAGGCTTTAGCGAGAGGGGAAAACTTAAATTTTAAAGAGTTGGTCTTATTATTTTTTAAAACTCATCAGTCAATACGTCAGGTGCTTTCTTTAAAAAAATGTAATATAATAAAAGAGTCACACACTGTCCGAATCCCGCGTGACTCCCGGCCAGCTCTGTAACGTACGTATATGTTTATATATATAAACTAGACGAGCAGCTGGCATGTGAGATATTTGAGATTGGGTTCGTGACAACAACTCGCTGCTGTCTCTTTCCGTTCGCGGGGCACGTCCCCCAGCAGCTTGTGTTTTTCAGGATCCCAATTAAAAGCTTTCTTTTTCGACGCAAACATTCTCTCTTTTTTTAACTCATTTAAAAGTTATCCTATAAGGTTTAATGTTGATCGATATTGAAGGAATGTCCAGGTGTATATTAATTAATGGGGGAGGGACAAAGTTTTGCGTCCGTATAGAGATGATGGACAAACTGCGCGCTCCCCATCTGCGTTATTCTCACGCGGGAGCTTCAGCAGGAGCGACTGCCGGAATGATAATCAAGTGAAGGAACGCCCGGAATGCCGCATCGTTCTCGTCGACGATGTGGCGGCGATATGTATTACGACCGAGCTCTCATCATCTATACAGCAGCAGCACATTGCGCAATTTCTATATTACGTAAAGTTTGCTATGGTTGACCAGCTATCCCTCTTTATTCCTTTAACTGTTATTGTGTATTTCTTTTTAAATAGAAGACTTATTATTACATAATATTGCATAATATATTATGAAATGAGTATTAACTATGATCACCAAGACGGTTGTTGTTGAGTTGATTGTACGTCTTGAACAGATGTCAACATGGACTCATAGCTCGACGATGGAGAAGGCATTCCCATGTTAGATGAGCTGGATTGCATCATCTCGTAGCTAGGCTGTGGAGCAGGAGGCATTGGTGGTGGCGGAGGCACTGCAGACTGCATGGAATAGCTCGGCTGAGGAGCCGGCGGCATCGGAGAAGGCGAACCGTAACTATTCGATGGTGGCATTGGAGGTGGAGCTGATGCCATACCGTAGCTGGGTTGCTGCTGAGGAGAGGCCGAGGGCATTGCATAACTAGGTTGAGGAGCTGGTGGCATTGGAGAAGGTGAAGGCATTGAGTAGCTAGGCTGAGGAGCAGGTGGCATAGACGAGGGCATAGGCTGAGGAGCGGGCATTGCATAACTAGGTTGCGGTGCTGGTTGTGGCATTGGAGCTGGCGAGGGCATTGAGTAACTAGGCATAGGAGTTGGTGGCATTGGAGGAGGTGAAGGCATAGGCTGAGGAGCTGGCATTGAGTAGCTAGGCATGGGAGCTGGTGGCATTGGTGCTGAGGTGAAGGCATTGAATAACTAGGCTGAGGAGCAGGCGGCATCGGAGCGGGCGAGGGCATTGAGTAGCTAGGCTGATGAGCTGGTGGCATCGGTGCAGGTGAAGGCATGGAATAGCTAGGCTGGGGAGCTGGTGGCATCGGAGCGGGCATAGGTTGAGGTGCTGGTGGCATCGGAGCTGGCATCGGTCGAGGTGGTGCTGGCATAGAATAGCTAGGCTGAGGTGCGGGCGGCATTGGTGGTGGAGGCATTGGGCGAGGTGGTGCTGGCATGGCGTAGCTCATCGATGGAGGTGCCGGTGGCATAGGTGGAGGTGGTGGAGGCATTGGGCGAGGTGGTGCCGGCATAGGCTGTGGTGCAGGCATAAGAGATCCATAACCTCCACCACCACCCATCATAGAACTTCCTCCTCCATAACCTCCTTGACTTGCTCCACCACTCATCATCATGGCGCTTCCTCCTCCATAACCACCTTGGCCTCCTCCACCACTCATCACGGAACTTCCTCCGCCATATCCACCTCCTCCGGATCCGTGACTTCCACCACCACTCATCATAGAGCTTCCTCCTCCGTAACCACCTCCACCACTGCTCTGTTGAGATGCAGCAGGAGCCATCACGTACATTTGTTGTGCAGGAGCAGCTTGTGGGGGAGGCATGACCGTTCCGTAGAGTTGAGCACCACCGGACATTGAGGATGATTGAGCCATGCTAGGCCTAGGAGCAGATTGCTGTTGACCGTAGCCGGAAGAAGACGATTGCTGCTGACCATAGCCAGACGAAGAGGATTGCTGCTGAACGGGGGTCAGCACGTACATTATCTGCTGCTGTTGGGCTCCTCCAGAAGGCCTTGGTGGCGGAGGAGGAGCTGGCCTAGGCGGAGGAGCTGGAGCTGTTCCTCCATACGATATCATCTGTTATAAAAATATTATTATTTTAAAGATTATCTTAATTATATATAAAACTAGTAACGAACCATTGGTCTTCCGCCGGAAGAGCTCCCGCCGTAACCTCCACCAGCACCCGACGATGCACCAGCGCCACCATACGAGGAACTCTGCTGCTGCTGAGGCATTGCTACTGGAACCTTTAGAGCAGTTGAAATATTTTCAAATTAAAATTGCTCTAGTAAAATTTCTATATAATTCTGCACGTACCATCATCATCATGACGGTTTGCTGTGCTGGTTGCTGCTGCTGCTGCATTCCGCCGTAAGACTGCTGCCTTTGCTGCTGCTGCATTCCACCATAAGAAGACTGTTGTGCTTGCTGCTGCTGTTGCTGCATCTGCATCATCATCCTCATTCTTTTGCCCTTTGTCGGTTCTCGCCTAAGAATTGAAATAATCCGTAATTTAAATTGCTAAATTCAAAAAGTGTTGAATCTTATCTTCTTACTTTGATCTACGGTGATGCTGGGCTTCTGCGATTTCACCTAAAACCAGTCCAACGACTGCAAGACTCCAAAGTATCTGAAAATGAAATTAAATTAATCGAGTTTCACCATTTTTTAAAAATATTTAAGAATTCACTAACAGAAAACTTCATTTTGAAGGAGGCCTATAGCTTGTTCCAGTGATGGTTTAAGTTTGAAATAAGTTATGTCAATACGAGTTCCTTATATATCTCTCTAGATCCACCTCTTTTCTAGGTTGATTGGGTCCTAAACGTCCCTTTAGTACCAAGAGTCCCTATGGAGATCCGGTTATGTGTACCAGCATGAAGCAATAATAATAACAGCAGCGCGGATGCGCTCCGCCGACGTAACACTTTTCCTTTCTACGGAATACCGTTTATTTACGGAAGAAGTATTGTACTATTTGTGATATATGGGCTATTGAAAGAAAGTCAACCAGTCCGAAGCTTTATTAGAGCGTGAACATCATTTGAAGACGGTTCAAAAGTTCCGATAGTGAAGGTAATTTGAAACTATAAAGTCACGCTCAATTTCCAATTATTATATTTGCAAGAAATAATAAACGAACGAATTGCTCTGTCGCAAAAGTAATTCTTAAGACAAGTTTTTTTTTTAAATTTTCATATATCGTGGGAAATAAGACAGAAGAAAAAAGAGGGTCTGCTGTTGGCAACGGTGCACGACGGCGGCAAGAAGGAGCTCGTAAATCGCTCCCATTATTTTCTTCCAGTGTAAGGGTTAAATAATACATTTTTTTCACAATAAGAAGAAGTCGAGCTCCATCATTGCTTTCGACAATTGCACATGCCAGAACGAAACCCAATCATATAGAGAAGAAGAAGACAAAAGGATCAGGAATGCTCAGAACCTATCGATATTTCTTTCACCTGAAGTTAGACGCGGGAGTAAAAGGGGAGAAAACTTTACGACTTTTCTTTCTATTCGGGAAAAAAGAGAAGCAGCAGAAGGGACCTGCGTCGACATGACTCCCATAAATAAGTGGGCGCCGGCCTGAATTACGACGACACGGTCGTTCATTACCACAGAAAAAGAGTAGTATCTGCTTTTCTTTTTAGCAGCATCGTCTTTCAGACTTAATATTGATCCAACCTTTTTCCTTTAGTTCTGGGTGTTAAGAATGGAATCTTGGCTTCACATCACATATATAGAAGTTTCGGCTTAAATCAAGCAATTAAGCTTAGGGAGAGGGGGCGGTGTAGAGCACCTTGTTCTAACCCAAAAGTCGGGACCATAAATCAGGTAATAAATGTTGTGCAAATGCTATAGTCTTCTTCCTTTTCTTTCTAGGGGTGAAATAGAACACAAACAGTTGCTGCTCCAACACCACTTAAGAGCTCAGAAAAAGAATTTTTTAAAGTTTAATTTAATTTAATTTAGTCTCAAGCAACAATAACTAATTAATTAATACGCTGTGGAAAGGCCGTTATTTTGATTTGCTCGTAGAGGCTCATTCATTAGACGACTCTTTGGCGGTAAAATGTATACCGTCACACACATTCGAAAGCAAACTACATTGTTTGCATATTTCGGAATCTCTTGAAGAATGAAGAGAATTTTTATTTTTTATTTTTTTTTGTAAAAACTATTTCGCTGATGAGCCAAGTCATTGGTTGGCGTGAAAAGTAGCACGCTCTCTCTCTTCATCTATAAAGACATATTTTATTATTGCGTAATAACTTTCGATTATTGGACCATTCCATCATACAAGATCGGTTCCTTTGAACCCCATAATGAATCGTTCAACTGGCGGCCGAGGGATGCTTCGGCTCTCTTAAACGATCCCTCCACAAACGCGCGTTCAACGCCCAGATTCATACCGTAAATTGCTGCCATTCCTCACACTCTATAGGTTTTCTTGAATGGGAATGACTTTGTGTGTGTGCATATGGATTTCTTAGAGGGGAAAAAAAGTGTATAGGGATACCCATAAATCTTTAAAAGAAACCCAAACTGCCAGAGCATTTAGCTTCGTAATTTGTCAATGAAAAAGGACTTGATGAAAACATATAACAAGATTGAATTTTTTTTTCTCTGTCTAATTCAAATTAAAAATAATATAGAAAAGAGTTTCTATTCTGAGAAACTTCTTCGTCATTCCAATAATCATAAATTAGGACAGAGTAGAGGGGAAACAGCTTTTTTAAAACTTAAGAAATTATTAGTCGGTCCCCCTCTTCTAGCTCGCGATGAGTTACTCATCCGCACGCCCTGCTAGTCCTATTCGGCGGTAAAGCTGAAAATAAGGTTATATAGCAGGGGAGGGGATGCGTGAAATAATAAGGAATTGCATCATCTTGCGACTTTTACGACGGAGAGAGTGCTGATTTATCTTAAACGAACTTGTCCCTCCTAGTCTAGCCTGTTTGTTATTATTTAGCTCGGCTTGGCAGCCTAAATGATGACGTCATTTCGTTCTCTTCTCTCTATTTTTGTTCGTTTAAGAAACTGATTCAGTTTTTCCAAAGGTGAATAATTCTAATTATCCACTATGATGTTCCATTTCCAAATAAAGTTGAAGAGGAATTCATAGAATGGAATTGACAATCTCTACTTCATTGGGTCCCTTCCCTATTTTCGTTTGAAACATTCTGACAATTGCAATTGTGCCGAGCTACTTTCCAATGAATAGCTCTAATGTTTGAAGCTTGTTCAGCATACATTTTCAATTTCAATTTTTACTTTGAAAGTTACACTCCCAATAGTTCTTGATTTTCACTTTTCAGCTATGATGCATTCCAGTCTACTTTTTCTCAATTCAATTTTCTTCTAATGATTTCCTGATACCGAATCTTCTGAAATAAGTTGACAAAGTAAATTTATTAGTTTCCAAAATAAAATTAAAAGTTTGAAAAAGCATTTTAAACGTAGGCGCCATAATAGCAAGTGCACTAAATCCCACGTGACAAGGCTGCCCAATAGGAAGGCTGGAAAGACTCCCCGTCTACCCCAAACATGGCAGCTCCCTACATAGTCCACTGAGGTCTACAAGAAAAAAATAGTGAAACGTTTAAGAGCTTCTAGCACTTACGCGTACAGTGATACCAAAGTTTTGTTATTATCGTGAGCAGACCAGTGTCCATCATTTCATGCAAGACCCTTTAAAAATTTGAAATAACTTTTGACATGTGTAAGATTTCTCACAAGTAATGTGATAGCTGAGTGGTGGTTGAAGCCACTCGTATTTCGGCTCATATTAAAATGAAACTCTTAAAGTTTTGCCTAGAGCAGACTTTGCTGAATCAAACTTCTGATTCATTCTGGTGAAAACAGTTGATTGTCATAGTCATGGATAACTCAATAGAACTAGCAGCAGCTGCTGGAGTGGAGGATGGTGAAACTGTCACTTTCCTCGTGAATGAAGATGGAGATGTTGTGATGGACATAACAAGCACGCTGGCCCAAATAGAGAAAGAAGGCAGCAGCTTATTTATTATAACCACTGATGAAGATGCTGGAGTTTTAAATTGCAGTGATGAGCTGGTATAATAACTTTCACAATTTATAAAATCATCTGCTCATTTATTTATTTTTCTAGGCCAACACGCCTGTGGTGATTCCAGTCAACGATGAGATTGTGACTGCTGAAAACTCACCTACTGCTGCATCTGGAAGCAGTAATGCAAATGATGGTTCAAAGCGCCTTCCTTACATCCTTCCTAAACCAGCTTCACCTTCTGATACTCAACCCATTCCTGTACCTCGTCGTAAACGTCCTTACACGGTTTCTAAGAAGACACCAGACAAATTACCTACCTGCACCGATTCATCTGTTGGTGAGAAGAGCCCTTCTCCAACGCGTTTAATTACCGAGCCAGTTATTATTACTCCACCTGCTGCTAAAAAGAAGTTGTCAAAATCGGCGAAAGAGTCACTGATTACCGCCAATTTCGAAGCTTATCTAATGCCTCAAACATCCATCATTCCACCAACTCCTGGTACGAATGAGAGCGAGAAATACTTTTGCGATAAATGCCCAAACGGTGCTTCAGGTCACAAATTCACTCGCTTCGATGCTCTGTCGAAACACTACCGTACTATTCATCAAATACGTTTATTGAAACAAGCTACAGTATTTTGTAAAGAAGAAGGCTGCAATTACATGGTACTTCAATTCCTCATTTATATTAATCAAGTTTTAAATTTCAATTATTTCTTTTTTATTCAGTCCTACAAAGTGAATGATCTCCGCCAGCACTTGACTGCGGCTCACGGTCGCCAATTCCAGTTTCAAGCCCTCGAATTCGCTTCGATGGAAGAGTTTGAAGTTTGGAGAGCTCAGGAAGAGAAACTAACGAGTAGTAAATACATTTGCCGCTCTTCCAGGTGGATCAAGCTTAAGACGAGCAATCCCGATGAGAAATCTCTTAGTCTACTACTATTACCAGTGTCAACGTTCGGGAAAACCACAGAAGGCCAGCCGTTCTACAATCGTTGACCCAACTAGAAAAAAGAAAATGGGCCCACCTACGCTGAAAATGGATGCGATGTGCACTGCATCCATCAGTGTTATCCACTGATAGAGAGGTTAAATCCTCTTTTTTCATTAAAATAAATGATTTGACTTTGAATTTTTCCAATTTTTAGAATGACAGAGTAAAATGCGAGTACTTCTCTACCCATTATGGACACGAAGTCGGTGAAATACCACGTACATTATCTATCTCAGCAGGAGAAAGATTGGATCCACCAGCTTTTAGTACGCGGCTGGAACCCTGATGAGATTCTCAGAACACTAAAAAGTGGAACTATTCCAGGTTTAAATGCTCTTTATTTTAAAATGAAATATTCATTTAATAATAAATACTTTCTCTGTAATTAGGAACAACGGATAAAATGAAAAAGGTGATACGTCAAGATATATTCAACATCTCACGGTCTCGAGGTGTACGCAATTTGGAGAGGCGTAGCGAAGAGGATTCCCAAAGTGTTGATTTGTGGATTCAAGATCTCCAAGTCAAAGACTCTGTCCTATTTTGGGATGTAGTCAAAGATCCTTTCAATTTGGTTGTGATGAACGAGCATCAAGTTCAACTGCTAAAAGCCCACGGTCGCGTTATCTACGTCGTCGATTTACCATTGATAATAGATCGAACCTACCGGCTGATCGTTATCACGGCATGTGGGCCTTCATCAAATGCTTACATGATAGCTTACTGCAATCACGGATCAAAGTAGGACCTGAAGCTCTTCAGGTAAATACAACTTTATTGATTTTTTAACGCCATTTCAAAGTCATCTATGTTTTAGACGATTTTCACTGCTGTCCAAGCGAAAACTGGAACATTTCAACCCGAATTCATTCTTTCATCTGATCCTTCGTCCGTCGCTGATGCTTGGACGTCGGAAACGTTTGAATTTCCCACTCTTCTACTACCTCCTTGGATGGTATAATCTTATATAATTTTATTTTCAAGACCTTTATTTATTATTTATTTGAAATTAGATTGAAATAGATTGGAATGAAGGGACTATCAAAATCCATAGAAGATGATAGTAAACGAGAAGCTGTTCAAAAGTGTCTCGACATTCTGCGAACCGAGTCGGATCCTTTCAAGTTTTCCTCTTTTCTGCAGTTCTTCACCGGAATGCTTGCGGCCGACGAGAGCTTATTGTCATTTTCAAGCTTCTTCGCCAACAGTTATGCCGCTTTTGCGAACCATTGGCCCGGTTTCCACCAGCTTCCAGACTGCTCCGCTCTCCAGCAGCTCAACGGAGAGCTAGAATTGATCGTACGACGATCCCGGACAGTTAAACGACTCGACAAGTGCCTATTCTCCCTCGAGTTCATTGCTAATAATCAACCATTTCATCCTTTGACGGAGTTCGTGAATACAACTGATGAAATAGCTTCCCTTAGGGACAAGATAACCGGTCAGTTGACAGCTCTAGCTAATGCTGCTAATCATTGTAGCGACATTAAAACTTTGAGAAAGATTACTCTTATGATGGATGAAGCTAAAAAGTCATTGATTTAAGTGATAACCTGTCTATTTGTATTTAATACTGAAACAATAAATGGAGAAGAAGTTATTTAATGAGAGCGTTTTGTGGGATTAAAATGGGATGGCCGGCTGGCTTATTCTTGGTATTAGGTTTAACAGTTGTGCCGGTTGCGTCAGGGTTTAAGCCGGCCAATTTAGCTGCTCGACGGGCTACACTTCGTTTGTGAGTCTGTCTAATCTCGTCCAGCTCTTTCATTTCTTCTTGATCCTCATCCTAATCATTGTTTAAATATAAATTCAAGAAAATACTGTCTTAAACCTTACAAAGTCGTAATACCGTCTGCTGTTGGCGGAGCATGAATGCCCTCCTTCCGTCCACCATCGGCTGCGAGTAGAGCAGTTGATTCTGTAAGCGAGATTGAGGATCAACACCTCTCTCAACCACTAGTACAATCCTTGCCCATTGCCTTTGCCATTCATTCCGAGTCTCGGCAATCTTTTGATAAGTGTTACCCATCTATTTTCCCCATTTAAAGAAAAGATTATTAAAAGTCAGTTATTAAACGTAAGATGATACATTACCATAGCGATTAACATGTTGATGAGTAAAACAGCAACAATGTTCATATAGACGACGAAACAAAACCTGAATGAGAACGAGGTTAAGAAAACTTACGCAGATCGTTCATAATTTAGTTTTAATTAAATACCTTGGCTACAGTTTCGTGCTCCGTTCTGCCAAACGCTTCGTAAGTGGAGCCGAAATTATTGAGGGACATTAAAAACATGATCATAACAGATTCCGTAGGATTGGGCATCGGATTATCATCCTTGGGCGCGGTTTGCGTATGCGACAGGAACACGATGTAGTAAGCTGAATTCATAACAAAGATATGTGATAATTGCGTAATTGAATGTAAACCGGATGTGCGAACTGAAAGTGAAAACCGGTACAACTACCTTTTTTCGGGTCGCGTTTCTTTTATTATTTATTAACAAAGTGTCGAAGGAAAAAAAAGTGAGTGTCATTTACCTTGAGAGAAACCCATTACGAAAACGACGTAGATGGTGACGAAACGCAACAAGTCTCCCATAATCATGCGGTAAATCATGACTACGAAAGGTACCTACTTTCTTGAACCCTCTTTTGTTTCAAAATAGATTTAGTGTCTTAATCAATTAAAATGTGTATCAATCTATATACCGGCAGAAGAAGAGAAAGTAGGGAGCGGTGGACAACATAACCCAAACAGCTACAACATCCTCTTCGACACTCATGCAGAGGAATCGTAGAGGAACCATAATTACTACTAGAATGCAAGAGATCAGGAAGAGTACTCTCGACTGGAGCCGTAGCCTATAGAAATTCAAGTCATTAAAAATTGATTTTAATTACATAAAGTATCAATTATTTCACCAGGTTTTCAAAGAACATTTTTCGACCGAGAAAGTAAGCTTCCCTTCCAGCTCCCACAAAGTAGGATGCGACTCCAATTAGCACCCCAATTTCAGGTTCCCATTCGGACATAGTCATCTAAAGACTCGAGCTTAAGAACATAATATTGTAGTCTAGTTTTTAATCATTAATTAAAATGCTGTTTCTTGAATACTTTCCAAAGACTGCAGACATCTGGCTCATTCGGACTGCCAGACGGGCGCACTCCAGTAGAGCTCTCCCAAGTTGAGGAAATGATTGGAACATCTGTAAAGTTATTTTGTAGATCGTATGCAATAGTGACACCATCTGTGTCGTTGCCGCTCGATGGCCAGCTCGACGGTAGATCTGTAATGTCAGTAGTCGTGTAGGTCATCATGGTTGTAGTCGTTGGGGGACTGTGATGCTCGTGAGGACTCGGTCTCAGCGTGAAAGCAAATCAGTGAATTCACGAAGTAAATGCAGAAGAGAACGAAGCAACGATAAAATCTAAATCAGAAATTCAAGTTATTACTTAGCTAGGGAAAAGTATGAAATATTTATTCACCGAAATTTGATGAAAGTGTTCCATTTTGCGTGAAGCAAATCGATGACTACATTATCCATTAATTCTAAATGGGCTTCGGAATCCTGTATACATATGAAAGCTTTAATATTAATCTAAACTTAAAACTAGTGTAATAAAGCTATATACCCCGAAAACCACTAAATTAAGGACAGAATCCTTATCAATGCCTCCCGTTACGGTGTCAATTGTATCCAGCTGCGGTAAAGCATACGCCCCACACGTAACGTTTCCTTTTATATGATTGTATAAGTTTAAACAACATTTATTAAGAGAACTTGGAATGATATTTTGAAACTACCCAATTGCCAATAAATTTCCCGTTCGATTTTCAGAATGTGGAAAAACATGTCTTTGCGAGCCAGTTTAGCTGCCAAAGTTAGCGGAGTCAATCCCAACCGGTTCCGAACGTTCAATAGGGATCCAAGCTCATGAGCCATGTCGAAAGACGCTCTTCAATCAACGATGAAATGAAATGTTATCATTGAATCAAAATCGACTTGATTTATGTACCTGTTTATCGTAGATGACTAACATGTGAAGAACAGTGTTTCCGTTCATATCTTGACCATTGGGATCCGCTCCCTTAGCTAGAACTAGACGGTAGCACTCTTCCTGACTCAAACAGGCAGCGAAAGCCAGGGGATACTCTCCCCAGTACACATAACTAAATATTGTTAATGTATTTATTAAATACCTCTATCAAATTATGAGTGAATATATAATCTTACCCTTCGTAGTTTGTCAAAGGGCTACATTGAACCACTTCGCTGGTAAAAGTGTCTGTTCGGCTCGCTTTCTGATCTTCGGGACTCATGAAATTACCGAAACACCTTTCATTGTAATTAGCTCCGTGATCTAAGAGATACTTGACCATTGCGGGATCCTCGTTAACGATGGCAATGTGCAACACATTTTCACCTATTCATTTCATAAAAACTAAAGTAAAATGTCTAAATATGGGAATTAGTTAAAGAAATTATTACCATAATACTCTTCAGAGAGGTAAATATCGTTAATTAGTTTCGGGAAAATTCCTAGCATTCTTTTAGCCTAAATCTGCATGGATTCGAAGATGCCATAAGGAGACAGATGTGAAGGGCGGTCTCTCCAACACCTCCGCGCTTCCTCCAGGACCCAGCAAACATCCCGATAATTGTTAGGATCTATGTATTAATGATATGATTATGTTATACAAAGCAGTTTATACAATATTGAAAATACTCTTATCATTTGCGTAGTTTGCAGCTACGTATTTCTCTATGTCGAACTTGTAAGGATCGTCCACTTCTCGTAGACATGGCAACTATTAAAATGGAAACAATAAATAAAGCGCCTTAAATAATAAATCCCAATTGTAAACAATGTTCTTTGTGAGCTATACCAGTTTCGTTTTGGGTCGATCCCTATTTCTCAGCAGGACGAGGTGCGCAATATGAATCATCTTTCCTTCGCCATTGTTGTAAAGAAGCGGACCCACTTTCTCACGAATTGCCTTAATTGCCAACACTTTATTAGTCGATTCAATTACTTATAATGAATTGACACACTCGCATACTTTATCGACGAGTGAGAAATCCTTGGTTTTAGATGCTTGTTTCATCAACTCGACGAGTAATCCTCCACCTAAAATAAAGAAGCAATCATGTCCATCATTTCTTTGTTCACTATCGTTGTCGTATTACCTTTGAGGTCGACCAATCCGTAGAGAGTGCCAGCAGATGATTCAGCTTGTCTCTTCACTCCACTCGTCACATTGCTTGATGTATTACCCATATCGAAAAATCAGAAAAAGAAGATCAATCAATCAATCAAAGATTAAAAAGCCTTTTTAATTAAAGCTGAGTCCCGTCGTCGACCATTTTCTCCGTCTCACTGTCGGAATGAAACCCCCGCTGCCTACAGACCTCGGGACCTGAATCGACTCAACAAGAAGTTGGGTGACCATGGTGATGGGTCCTCAGCCATATTTATAGAACTCTGTTTTTCTATATATGCATGAATATATACGACGCATATAATCCTGCATGAATCTACCCCTATAATCGTTTCGTGGTACCTGGCACGCCATACATAATGTAATTTATATAAAGCTCTGGTATAGCCTGGTTAGGTATTTTTGTAACACGAAAATTCTTTCCGTGTTGAAGTATTAAATCACCTGCAGTGTGAGATACTACTTCTCTTCCGTGCCTTGTAGTAATAATAGTGTTGTACAGAACTTTGGAACGCTGGGGGTCTGTACGCAAGCGCTACTGAGTATCGTGACTTGTCATTCACAATCTTCTAGGACAAATATAACTGTCTCAGGGTACATACAAGTCTTTATCAGCTATTACATTGTGTACATGAAGAGGATTCAAAGAAGTAGTATCAAACAAGTCATTAATCATGAATATAGCAACTAATATTTTAGCTTTTGTAGTTTATACATTTTTTAGGTCACGCTTTCATTATTTGAATATGTTTTCCTTATTGGATCGATTTATTCATTATTTAGACAGCTATTTTAACCATTAATTTTCTGAAGGAAAAGCTATCATGTCCTTGTTCTTATTAGATTAAGGAACCTTTCTTTATTAACTTAATTAGATTCGCTATTGAAGTAAATTTTGTGGTAAAAAGTTCCACTGAGACGAATAATTTTGTAAATACTGAATAAGTAATTTACTTACACTCTTGTGATTTCAGTACCTCTGCCAAAGAACTTCATTTTTCTTCTAGCGTAAAAAAAAATTATTAACTCAATCACGAGCTGGAATCACGCAATGAATCCAAAGAGGTAGAATAGCGCCCGCTTTTTTCACGATCAATTTGATGGTATCACGCACGTAAGTAAGCGCGCCACTTTTGCAATGCTAGAAATATACATTGTGTATCAACAATTTGTTGTTATACCACTCGTCCAATGTGTGAGAAAGGCAACACAAAAGTGATGTCCCCCCTAAGCAGGGTTCACACACATATCAAGCTCCCACCACCGGAACAGTGATGGCGATATGTAACTTGTAATAGGTATGAAAAAGGGGGCGTGCCTAAGAGGCCTGAGGGGGTGGCAAAAGGTCTCACGCAGGTCAGCGTGATTGAAGGTCTTTTTCACTTTATGAATTCTTCAAAAGGTACCTCTCGTCGCGGCACCAAAAGGAGCACACCTGCTGGGCAAAACACCTATCTTTTTTATGAATTATTGAGGTATACGACGAGAGCTTCATATACAAATCATATAAAGTTGTGTATTTTGAGTCTTTTCAAAGAGCAACATAAATTATTCAAATATAGAATAAATAAGAAGAAGTTTAGCCGAAAATGGCTGGCTGCTTGGCAGGTTGCCTTCTTGCCAAGGAGACCTGAAGCGCAGCACTTGTACTGGCCCTGAAATAACAATAATAAAATGGTATAAACAAATTGAAAAGTATAGAAAACAGATGATTGAATAAGCTTACAGGACAGTGGTAATCGTAGAAGCAAGATTGACCGAACATTCCGAGGAAGCGAGCATCGTTGTTGACACTGCCATCACTTCCATCAGGCAAAGCGCGTCCTTCGGGAGCAGCGGCAACAGGCGTTCTCATCACGGCGACGACGGCTACTCACAGCCTCTTCGGCAACAGCCTCACCACCTTGATCAGCACTACGGAATCCTGTAATAAAAAATAGGTAAATTTTAATTACGAATTCTTAAGAATGATTTATGTAGAATTCTTACCAAGTAGTCCACCGAGTCCACCGCCATAGCCTCCACCTCCATAGCCTCCATAATGAGGCTGGCCGATACCAAGTCCGAGAATACCTGGGCAGCGACCTGGCTTGATACCGCCAGCGATCTGACCATATCCGCCACCTAGACCAGGTGGATAGCCTGTAACGAAATAATTTTACTTTTAAATACTTTCTTCTAAATTGATATGTTGGCTAAATTACCAATGCCAGGACCACCGCCAATCGGAGGATAACCTGTAATAAAGCAAAAAATAATGTTGATGGTGTTTTTCTAAAAGTCAAATTTGAGTCCGATTTACCGACACCAGGACCCACACCATAACCTGGATAACCAGGATAACCTGTAGGCAGTATCATACAAGATGATCAATTGTAGATCCCTTCACAAATGTCAATATTAGTCAATCAAATTACCAGAACCCCCACCAATAAACGGTTGATAACCTGAACCCATCAATCAATTCAGCAAAATTTTAAAATCAAGTTAAGCATGATTAATATTTAAAGCAAAAATATAGCAATTCAAATGCAGGTTTTACCGCCGCCATAGCCTCCGTAAGGTTTACCGGGTTTTCCACCCAGGAGGCCACCCAATAAACCACCTCCGCCGCCAAGTCCGAAGAAGCGCGGGTCATCACCTGGACCAGGAGCTGCTTCTACAGTGATACTATCAGAATCATCGAACCCACCAAATCGAGTATTAGGAACAGCTGCAGCACTGCTGCTACTTCCACTGTCGTCGTCTTCGAATTTCACGGCAAGGACCGACGCCAGCAACGCCACAAAGACGCAGGACAAAAACAAGTTTCTTCTAGGAGACAACATTCTACTTTGAGAGTTGAACTTTGAATGGTTTACCCTCCTCAAGTGATCACGCTCTTTATATAGCCGTGTCGAGTTTTCTTAACTTTCAGAGGGCCAGGAAATCCCTAAATCGACTCCTATTGGTTCGAGAGGGAGGGCGCTCACAAAGATCTCTCTGCTGGGCTATGGGATTCAATCTTCCGGTCGCTGACATTCAAGGTTTCTTCTCACGAATTCCCTTATACACGTCGGCTATAACTTGACAGGAAAAAAGTGAAAGTTTTTGGGTTTTTTCCATAATCCAAGAAGTTTGGGTTTTTTTTTACTCGATACTTTTTAAAAGATGCCGGTCAAGGTTAATACCGCCGAACAACTTGTACCGTTTGCGTGGACGGCTCGATCATTTAGGTAAAGGCCATATAATGTTGTTAAACAATTAGGCATCATAATGATACTGGGTTTTTCCATCTGGGTTTTTGTCTCATTGAAGAATGATATTGTTGAAATATCCTGCTTACATCTCTAATTAAAATTAGTTTTTAAATTTAGAAGTAAAAAAATTTGCGAAAGAGATTTTTAAATAATTTTTATTGCTGATTAGCCAACACCTGCTGCCGCAAGAGTGACAGAAAAGCGTCAGCTACAAAACACGATTTTCTTTTTCAGTTTCACAACGTGATTTACGTCAGAATAATTTAGTAAAATCACAATGGCAGGTGAAGATTGGGATGTTGAGAGTTATAGGAATAAATTTGAGCCAGATGAGCAATGGGAGTTGAGAAAGAAATTCATGGAGACCCACAAAGATTTGTTCAGTGAAGAGAGGGTGGTTTGCCTCGCTCAAGTCCTCGTTAACGTCGAGTTCCTAGGAACCAAGTAAGTTTCCTTTCACTATTATTGTGACTCAAACAGGATGTTATAACTAATTGCCCCAATTTTATTGCTACAGGTACCCGGCAGAGACTATGAGGACAGGTAGCAGAGCTCTCCCTTGGATTTCATCAATGAATTCAGGGAGAGGGGGAAGACGAGGCTGCAGAGGACTTTCGTCGGTGGAAGCGATGCAGCACAGGCGAAAGTTAAAGGCAGGAAGTCTTCTTCATAATACCTCATCTAATCCTCATCCCCAAAAATTCATGTATTTTGTGTGTTGACAACATTCAGGACGAATCAATTTTGTGAAAGCGATGACAAATACACTTGATGGCAATGATGAAAATGAAGGGAAGAACCCATCTGTATATATTCCTTCCAGAAAGTTGATGAAGGAAACTGCTGATGCCCTCCCTGCTGAATCTTCACTTGAACAGAGTGAAAGCACCATCAAGAAAAAGAAGAAGAAGAATAAGGCAATAGAGACTGTAGTGGATTCTTCTATAGTTGATGATACCAATAAAGTCTCCATCAAGGAGAAAAAGAAGAGGAAGAAGAAGGAAGAGGTTCCTGATGAGAGCAGTAAAGACCCTTCCAATAAAAGGAGAAAGAAAAAATTGGAAAACAAGGTTGAAGAAGGAGAAGGTGACCCTCCATCACCTGAGATGGTATCAAAGAAAAAGAGAAAGTGTCAATCAGCAGGTAAATAAAATAGCGATTTTTTTTTAAAGAGGACGGATGTGAGAAAAGCTAAAATATCCCCCATTGGTGCAATAAACTAGATTCTTCAGAGCAGAGTGATATTAAAAAGGTGAAAGTTTCTGCACATACTGCAACCTGTGAAATCGGCGAAGAAGCAGAGTCGCAAGTTTGCAAAACATCCAAGCGGAAGAAGGCAGCAATACCGGAATCAGCTCCGTCGAGTTCAACGCGTAAATATTGTTTTATATTCCTCAATAACAGTCCTGCTGTAATACTAAACAATATCCATTCTCGATGCAGATTACCCGGATAATGTGCCGCCTTCTAAATTACCAAGATTTGTTTTGGTACTTCGGGAAGGAGATGACGAAAAGCCCGGCAAACTTAGACCCATTTTGAACGATTCAGCAAGGCTCTCCCGAATGTCATTTGATATAAAAAGCCAATGTATCAATGAAGGAGAATGGTGAGTTTTTATTTCTCCTTTTACACTACAACAGTTTGTTTAATCATTACTTCGTTTCACAGGGAATCGGTTGTGCTGTTTGACGGCAGCCTCTTTATGGCAGCGTACAGCCCAACAATGAAAGAGTCTCAGCTTAATGCTATGCAGGCTGCCTTTAATGAATTGAAACGCACGAATTTTCAGTTAGTCATTACAGAGCCAGTCAACAGTATCCAGGAGTTCCTAATCAACGAGGACGAACTCGCAGTTGCTTCACAAAACAACACACAAATATCCACGGTCACAAAAGACTCGTTAACGGCGGAACCAAAGCTTCCCGTTGGAGACGATGGTAAAGTAAAATCTTCCTTCGCCATGAAAATGATGAAGAAGATGGGCTGGACCGGTGCTGGATTAGGTGCGCAGGAACAAGGAATCACTGCTCCTATTGAGTGCGTTTTACAGCAACTGACCTGACCTTAAATTTTCAATTAATAAATATTAAAATATTTTTAGAGCGGATGTGGTGGTAGGAAGAAATGGATTAGGTTTTGATGGTGCTGGATTCGAGCAATCAATGACCAATTACCTGAAAGGCTACTTGGCCAGCAGTGCGACCAACAAGCTCATTTTCTCCAACCAGTTTAGCAGTCAAGAAAGAGCAGTTATCCACGGGTAAATCAATTAAATTTCTACAGTCGTATTGTTTATCATTATTTTTTTTTTTCTTTCGTGCAGGATTGCCCGGAAAATTGGGCTCCATTCTAAAAGCACGGGAAAGGATGAGAATCGCCAACTCACGGTCCGCAGAGCTCCTCCTCAGCCCAGACCATTGATTGAATGGGTAAACCAATTGAAAAGATCTCCCCATTCCAAAATCGAACTTAAACATCCTTCTGGATGAAAACTTGTACAATTGCTGTATAAAATAAATACAGACTTACTCATCACTTCCTTCAACAGCACATTGTCAGTTTGAACCTTGGCTTTTTTATTTGTTATAAATTGTAAAACACGCGACGAACGAACTTGAACAAAAGAGACGACGCACAGCTTCTTGGTTGCGTGATTAAAATCAGTGAAAGCAGACCTTGACCAACTTGGAAGTCGTCAGCTCACCTGGGCGTGGGTGGATGTAGATGGGTGCGGTACGTTACCGGATGTAATAATTGGGTTGAACGTTATTGCTCGAGTCAAGAAATTATGAATCAAGTTAGCCAAGCGGCTTCCTGTGGGTAACCGTTTCGAAATTACGGGTTTTCTCTTTCCACTTGACTTGTGAAGCACGTCGTATCGTTTTCGGCATCACCTTCACACACTAAACGCTTTTTAATTGACCTCTAAATTCATCTAGGCCTTGCATAAAGTGTGATCCGCACCCGTTGATGTCATTCTTCTTCGCCAAAACGGTAAGGTCACGTTAATAAATTTGCCAATTCAGCAAACAAGAGAGTCAAGGCCTTCTTTTTCTTCCAAGGGTAAACAATAACAGCAGATTCACAAAGACACATCTGCCGTTTATTTTTCAATGTAGAGAGAGAGAGCTTCTCTCATAGATGGACGAAACAAATAGATGCAAGTACAGCCGAGAGCAAGATAAGGAACAATAACGACGATAAAACGCGAAATTGTGACTAAAGACGACGGTACATGTACAAGTAGCCTAGCTCAAATGGAGGATTCTCGGATAGAGCCACTTTTTCGTCATTGAAAATGACCCAACGTCCGTCTTTCTTGATGTGGCAGACGTAGTGTCCCACACTCGTAGATGTTCCCATGTGCGAGACGAAGGCAGCCAGTTCGTAAAGCGGAGGGCCGTCTGTAAACTTGACTTCAGCGGACGCAGCGGGAGCAGCAGGTGTGGCAGCTGGAGCGTCCTCGATGCTGTTAATCTCATCCGGATGGGAGAAAATCCAATCAGCCGCTCGTTCCACATTGTTGTCCGTGTTCTGCAAGGCTTTGATGCACTGGGCTCGAGTGAAACCCATCGACTGAAGCATAGCGATGCCATCCTCATCCGGTTTAAAGGAACCTAAAAGAAAAAAGAAATTTAGATGGGAAATTCATGTAGAGTTGAGAATATTTATAAACCTGGTGCGGAAGCGGTAAGAGGAGCTAAAAAGTCTGGGTCATCCATGTGCTCCATGACCCATTGAGTAGCTGCTTCCAAGCCTCTGCCGTGCGTAAGAGCTGCGGCCCGTTTGCAAGCCGGAACCGGAAATCCCATTTCGGTGAGTGAGCCAACGATTTCCATGTCCATCGGAGGTTCAGCTGGTGGACCTTTAGATAGATAAACTTAGCATAAATATGATGCAAAATATGTAAATAGAAAATGAATATCTTACTGGAGGCTTCTTCTGACATGAGGACTTCTCCGCTCTGTGGTCCGTTTCCTTTCATCCAAGATAGATCCAACGTATGAGGCACATCTATAGCTACATCGATCTTGACGGGAGTCCAGTCTTCAGCCAGAGTAAACTTCCGCAATTGAATCCACAAAAAGTCTGGAAAAGTTGACAGTCTAGTGGCTCTAATAATAATAAAAAAATTATGAGACTATTGAAACCAAATCTTATCAAAAGTTTTACTTTAGAGCAGTCGTTTTGCCATTAATAGCCGAGCTAAAGAAATTCTGCACATCTTCGGTGTGGGTTAGGGCTTCCAAGCAAGACTGGAGCGTCACTCTGGGTCGCACGACATCCTCAGATTTCCTGATGTGGATATTGAATAATGAAAAGAACGAATAATAAATTTTTATAACTTACAAGGGCTGGCCGGCAGCTTGAGCTGCTTTCTTCCGCTCGTTGTACTCTTGGACCTCTTCTAAATTGGAAGCCGTTTCGAGTGGAACAGGAACAGGCAAATGATACTCGGGCCTTGATGGAAAACATACAAGGATAAAGGTGTAACATAACAAACGGTACATCTTAAAAAGAGAGTATTACCTGTACGTATAGCGCACTTGACCAGAAGTTGAGCACTGCAATCGTTCTTCCACTTGGAACTTGAAGCTTTCCGCTGGGCTCGTCGTTGACGTCGGATGAGTACGGATGTGGCGCTATAGATGGAAAATTTAATAAGTTAGTCATTTAAATTAAAGATAATTGGACGAACCTCGGTGACGTTGATCAAGTGAAGCAGAAACTCCATTGCGTCTTGTTGGCGTTTCGTAGAGAATTCCGGGTGACCCTTACCAATCAAGGATTTGAACATGGTGGGCTTGATTCCTTGCTGATAGTTCTCAGCATCTCCATCGACCGGCTTTGAATATCGACCAGAAAGAATTCCTGAAGCTAATTTGGCCCTGTAAATTCAAGCAGATTGATATTTCAAAATAATTTTGAATGTAATAACGAGTGAAACATACATTTGGACGTTGAAATCTTGCCAAGCGTTTGACCCAGCAGCTGAGAAAATGGTTTCAGCATCATTAAAGTACCTGTAAAAAGAGAGGCATCTTGAAAATCGGTTTACAAAGAAGTAAATTTGAAAATACAAACCTTTGTTGAAACTGAGGCACAGTAAATAGAACTTGAACAACACTGTTGAGGTAGCACGAATTTCCCAAATTAGCAAGACCTGTTAGACCCGGTCCAAAGAGTGGCACAAGACTCTTTCCGGTCTCTTGAATAGATGCCCACTCTCCAACACGCTGATTCAAATCAATTTCCAGTTCGGCCATTGACTTGTCCGTCTAAATTTTCCAATAATAAATTTTAGAACATACATTTATTTGTAAATAGCAAAAATAAGATACCTTTTTCATCCCCTCCATGTTGATACCAAAATGAGCCAAATGCTGTTTAAGCAGAGGGTCTTCAACCATGTCATCTTCAGCGTAGCTGTAGACATCCGCTTTTCCATCACCTGAAATCGTTCCAAGTTTCACCGCCAATGGAAAATCTGTAGGTAAAAAAAATCATTTTAGAAAAAAAAATTATGAGATAACGTTCGTAAAATAAAAATATATTCATACTCGTAGCCTGATAGTGTTCCAATGCATGATTGTTTCCACCAGTTCCATCAAAGAATTTCCGGCCGCACAAAACAGTACCGTCAGACAAGTTCATCCACAGGTTATCAGTTTTATCACACTTGGAGCACTGCCAGCCGTGAGGTGGGACACGCACACCATTGTTGAGCTGCTCCAATGACTCTGCAAACCTTGAAACTTGTCTAGTTTCTCCATCCCAAGTTGACTCTAAAGCTGAGAGTTCTTCCATCCTACCAGCACTCTGTGCAGCCAATATGCCTTGAACACTATTTTCAACCTAAAAAAAAGGATATTGATAAATAAATGTGAGTAAATATGACCATTAAAACATCATACCTGCATAGGTAGTTCAGCATTGGGAAGAGCAATCTGAATAGGGCCCGGGAAAACCATGATGGAATTTTTCTCCTCATACTCATACTTGGCTTCAAGCTGGAAACCACCTTCAACACCAATCGCCAGTCTGGTTATTTTCTTTTCAGGTTCCAGCTCTGCAGATGTTTCCTGTGGTATCAGGTGTTTAATCTTCCTCAAGTGCAGAAATACTTTGTTCCCGGACTTCAAGACATATTTCTGCACATATTCTTGGCCAAATCCAAGGAAAGTGTTCATGCAAACATATAGCCCAGTTTCAGATTCCTATTTCCAATATGAAATATAGATAAATTACGACATTATTAATCTAGCATTTCGTCATCGTCATTGAATTTTTTTTCAAGTTACAATGCAAAGTATTCAACGTACCGGGGAATCAAATGAAAATGCGCATTCATCTTTAAAAACTTTGTCCGTCGCAGAGGGAATTTTGATTAAAGACAAGTGGGACTTGAGAGTTTCGTGCATGTTGGTTGCTTCCATTTTTCTTCTTCAAAAAAGTTTAAACGCCGACAAAAATTTGACAGTTGCCGGAGACACAATTTTTTGGAACCGCACTCTGTAAGACTGTAACAGCCAGTCAGCCTTCAAAACGCGTCGTCTGCTTGGTTAAGGGAATCGGCCAATAGGGCATTGGTGCGGTGATGCCCGATAGGATCATGAAATCATAACCATTTGCCTATCTCCCTGCTCCCAATTTAATTTTTTTTCCTTTAGAATTTATGTTGATAATTCTGAATCCTGGGCAATAGTTACTATTGTCTATCATCTAATTTGGATATAATTTGAATAAAATTCAAGACTCTGGTGGACGGGACATACTTTATTGACGGACCATTCTTGTCCTTTGCATAATGTAGCATTGCATCTACTGAATATTTAAATCACACTCCATGTCGTTCAGATCATTATATTTTCATCCAACACTCCACTACTGAATACATTTTAATTAAGAATGATGACCAATAATGATGATCAATTGAGGATGATCTCAATATTTGATAGGGCGATTCCCAGCGATTTTGAGTTCGAACATCGATGTGCGATGACTTCTACAAAACAAGAAAAAAATTAATTAGTTCACCGACTAGTGCGGCCTAGCCTAGTGAAATGATTTAATAATGTAAACCACAACACTGTTCAAATACTGATGATAAATATAATAAAATACTCACATAGACTACTCAAACAGATTTTTTAATCCTTCAGATAAATGAAGTTTTCCGAAAGGGTGCCGCACAATAATACTACTCTTGTCGTGAATATCTGAAATCTTTGCCAGATACACACTTGGCGACTCTTTTCGAACAGCTCTCATTACTTTTTGCATATAAGGATGAGACTCAATTATGACTTGTTTTGCTGTAACTAGACGAAGCCGCACACAGTTCGGTGGCGAAATCAAACGTAATCCAAATGATTGGATCTGACAAACCTCGCCAGCCCCATTCAAATAGTCGACGATGTTCCTCATTAAACTCTTAGATGTCACAGGCCACTGAGTTAACCAATAAGGCCTTTCTGTTAGAATAGTGTTTGCTTTCTCTGCAAAGAGGGAAACTGCTTGGCAATTCCAATCGATTAGCACACCTGGGTTGTCTTCGCCGTCAATGAAGGAATGGGCAATGTACCTTTTCAAACTTTCCTCACTCATGTCGTCTTCCTCATCCGCTAACTGCATTCTCTATCAGGTTACAGTTTTAATTGCTCGGAAATAAGTAAGAGATGTATTAAAACTGCGAAGTCCCAACGAACTAGGAGCACATCAACTTACAACTGGCCGACTCAACAAATTTTGACGTCTTACTTGCGTCTGGAGACGTAGATGGAAATGAATGGGGGATATTTTTCTTGGAATCAATCAGGGCCTTCCTTTCTGTTTCAATACCAAATTTTCTCAAAGACAATTTGTGGACACAAGATCTTTTTATTGACGCATCATTTTCTGTCGCACCATGTCCCATTCGTAGAATAAAAAAGATCATACAAGGGCAGATGAAAAAAAAATCACGAAGAGAGGTTCAGTCTTAAACAACCTCTCAATCGAGAACAGCACTCGCAAAAAATTTTCAATGAAATTAAGAAACAACGAAATTCGCAGCGATGGGACATGATAGAGGCAAAAAAGTAATAAGAGTATAACAATGCTCAGTGTTTTTTCATTTTTCATATTTCATAAAAAGGACCAAAAAAAAATCAGGCAAAATAAGGATTGATTCAATCAAATGACATCGGGAAAGAGAGAGATGATTGATTCGTTATAAATGTCTTGTCGTATTTGATGGGCAATTTCAGTTTTAACTTAATTTTTGTTGTCGTAAGTAACGCGGTACTTGACCAGCGTTCCAAAAGGGGCTCGATTCTCAACATGATTCACAACACGGACTGTGCTACAATTAGGCTTCATATCAAGATCATCGCCAGTTCCTACTAGCCAGTTGGCGGTCGCCTCCTCCGCTTCGGCTGTCACGTTGGCGGAAGACCAAGTCTCACGCCAGGTCAGGAAATTCTTTCTCATCCGCTGGGTAACTGATTTTTGACACTATTGATTTAATAAAAAAAAAAGAATTAATACTCAGTATTTAAAATCAAAGTTAATTTACTAATCTCACCTGTTTAGCTCGAGTGAAAGCGTGTCTCTTGTACAAGAAACTCTCGCTGTTGGCGACAAACACCATTTGGTATGAATTGACGTTAAAGACGCAATGGGAATCCTCGTTCACCGTCACATCTTTCAAAGAAGCGTCATCGACATCCATGGCGTCATCTATAAATTAAAATAAAGTCGTTAGTAAGAGAATGAAAAAAAAAATGAAAAAATATAGGTCAGCTTACCAGAATTTTTAGTTTCCGATGGCGTCGATTTGGTTACTGATCCATCTTTCCTCCTCCTTCGTTCCCACTGTTTCAAATTCCTCTGAAGAAAGACGGGTTTCTTCACTCCCCGTGGAAAATTGGAAGAGGATGGATCCGCATTCTTCCTTCTCGTCTTCTCTGTCATGAGGACTCCCTGCTGATCCACCGACATGGCTCCGCTCCCACCACGATCCGAAGCATAGTCTTCAACGTAGCCCGACCAGTTGCGCACCTCCTGGAGTGGAGGATCTCCCCTTTCCGAGCCACTAGAATGTGTCTCAGTATCCAGCATCTCGATAGAAACCATTGTCTCATCTCCAGTCGAGTGCCAGAAGATGACGCGGAAGAGATTTTCATCCGCTAGGAGCTGCTCCATTCGCCGTTGGTAGCTGGTTTCACCAGGAACTATGACCGGTTTACTGTCTCCATCGTTCGATCCATCTTCAGTTGCAGCTGCAGGGGCAGTCGGAAGACTACTAGACGACTTGGAAGAGGATCCCTTGATGAGTCCGTGTTCCGCCAAGAAGATGTCGGTGCACTGGAGGCACGTCTCATCCGTCACCAAGTGGCCGAGCTGACGGACCGCATTGGCAATCACCTTATCCAACGTGAAAGCCAGATAGGCGTGGATGCCAAACATTTCTCGCAGAGAATCCTCAAACTGGATGGCTTCGATGTTGCCGTCTAGCAGGTTCTTCACCATAGATAGAAAATGAGTGTAGTACTGGTCCACTTCCACCTCCGCTCGTGGTTTCAGACGCAGTGCAACGGCGACACTGTCGTTGTCCTTTGAGCGACCATTGGCTCTCGTTTTCGTCTTGACAGCTTCTTCTTTTTCCTCTTGGAGAAGGATAGAAGCCCGGTCACCGATCTTTGTAAGCCGTTCGCAAAGAATGTGATGTAGACGGAGGAAGACGTACCAGTGACTATTCGCCAGGAAAAGAGTGTACTCATCTTCATCTACGGCTCCAGTTTGTGAGGAAGACGACGAACCGCCAGTGGACATGGTCGTAGAAGAAGGCATCTTGGCGTTGCTGTTGCTTCCAGGTGCGCTGCTCGACGTTCCTCTTCCTCCATTGGTCATCTTGCTACTCTTCCTTCTCTCACGACCGCTCTTGGTGGTCGTAGTAGTCGCTTCTTGCTCGCTGGATTCCTTCTCTTCATCGTCGTCGTCGTTCTCTCGTTCGTCTTCACTGAGCTCCTGTCGTGGATGACGGAAGAGGTCGGGAACTGTGTGCCTGAGTAACGTCTTGATCCTTCTCTTATCCTCCTTGGTGATGCCCGTCTGCCGCTTGGCGTGATGGATTAACAGATCCGCCGCATCTTCCAGGACCTTCTGACGGGACTTGTACGCCAGTTTGAGGTGCGGTCCACCGCTTGAGCTCTGGCTACTTGCGGATCGACCAAGATGATCCGCTTTGCTTGCATTTTCTTCGTTACGTTCCTCGAAAATCGTTTCAATCTCGTTGATAAGAGCTTTAGAACGAAGAGATTTGACGTCATTTTGTTTGAAGTTGGTGCCCAAATGATCCAAGCTCTTGAGGTAGTACTTCTCGTTCTGATCCCGCCAAATCTTGTTAAAGCCTTTCTGGGCTTCGCGCCACTCTTCCTCCTTCGCCTTCATCCGGCGTAGAACCACCGGAATGGCAACCTGTGGGCTCCGCTTAAGGCCTTCGATAATTTCAGTGGATTTGTCGCCATAAATGCGCCGGATTGCCCGGATATGGATGGTAGGCGAAGAACCACCTAGGCAGTCGTCCAATTTGAATCGGCCAGCCTCTTCAGGACTCATCCGGTGGTTGAGCTTCTTGAGGACGCCTTCAAGAACGCGGATGGTGCTCATATGCGTCTCAAGCACAATATCTAATTCGTAGCGCTCGTCTTCAGTTCTGTAGATGTACTCTTCGTATTGAGTTTTACGAGAACTCACGAAAGTTGAGTCCTCACTGGACCAAGTTGGGAAGCTAACCCAAGTCTCGTTCAGCACTTCCCGGCAGAGGGGAGTCCTCCCAGAGCATTTTGGTGGTTCGTAGCTCTTAGGTAGAGCACAGTAGGAAGTCCCTAGCCTCTTGCAAGTTGAATAATCAATCTCCATAGCTTGCATCTCGTGATGATCTCGCGAATCCTTGCCGTCTTTACCAGCTGTTGCGTACATTTCCCGCTCCATCCTTCCTCGAATCAAGCTGATCGGCTGAGCTTCAACATGAGAAAAGTAGCCGCCGACACCCGATTCTAAATAAAGATTAAGTCAAGTTAGAATTTTAGTCTCTTTGAAACATTCAATTATAAAAACAAGTTACCTTTGAGACCGAGGAAATCTTTAAACCACTTGAGGAGATCTGGATGACGGCTGAGGAAGGGTGTCGTTATCTGAAGGAGCTCCATCTTGCTGATGATCTCCTGATTGTACATAACAAGGCAGCGCAGAAAGTTGTCGTAGACTTCGCGCGAGCGACACGCGACTCGACGCACCTTGTCGAAGAAAGCCAACTCGTTCATGGTTCCGTACTTGCCCACTTCAGCTAGAGAGTGATCCTTGGGGCTCGTACCGGGATCCAATCGAGGTTTCTTCTTTGGTATGATACTCATACCTCCCATCGAGGAAGCAGACGATGAGGAAACCATTGGAGGAGCACCGGCTGGTCGCTTCAGTGGCATCTTGTGACCCGATCCTGCCGTTGATATAACAGACGATCCTCCACCCGATCCAGTCAAGTACCCACTCGACAAAGAGAGCGGTTTAGTGATATCCGAAATCGAATTGGGTTTCTTGCCAGTGTGCCCAGTTGAGGGAATAGATGGGAGCGTGACAGGCATCAATCCTCCGATTCCGCCGCCACCTCGTGTCACATTAGTAGCGTCCGGAAGGAACTGTCCGAATTCCTGCAAGAGATCCTCTTGATTCTGGAAGAGTTGAGCAACTTTCGCGTAGACTTCAGCCTCAGTAAGAGTAGGTCGGTAGTTGAGCGGATTGACCAGTCCCTCCTTGAGCGAACGTTGCTCCTTTTGATAAGTGTGAAGTATTTCCAAAAACTGTTTGTAGATATCAGGCTGCCCCTGGAACCTGTTCTTGATCTTATTCACGTAGTTGATGGCGTGATTGAACTCGACAGGCTGAGATGCATTTCCAGGCACTCCGAAAGCCGCATTGGCAACGGCCGCCGCTCCCTGAGAAGAGCTATTGGCGTATCCGTGAGCGGAGGAGCCTAACTGAGGGCTACCAGCCGATGTCTCTTTATGCTGGAGCGGGCCAACACCAAAGCTAGCGGCGCTTGGGACGGTCGAGGCGGCCAGAGCTAATGGTGAGTTGCTAGATACTTTAACGGCCGAAGTAACCTCCCGGACAGGACCGGAAGCAGCTGGTTGGATAGGAGCTTGAGCTGCTTGGTTGGGAACAGTTGTGATGCTGACCTGATGGATGCCTGGTGGTGTGCTCCTCGCAACAGTATCCAACTGTTGCGTTGTAGTTATGACCGGCATCGGACCGTGAGGAATATTATGGATGGTAGCTGGAACACCCAAACTTCCCGGAACACTTACGGAAACCTGTTATTAAAAAATTAGAGTAAATTAAGATTGATTGAGTGGCAGAAAACAAGACAAAATATGTTAATTACGTGTTCAGCTTGAACTTCAATCTTGTATCCAGGTGGCAAGAACGTATTGAAGCCGACAATGAGCTCCGGATGTCCCCGGAAGAGAGAGGATACGCGGGCAATGACACCCGGCGTGTCAATACTGTAAAATTAAAACAACAGATTGTTTTAAAAAAGCTCATTATTTAATAAGAAAGAAAAAGTTGACGTACCTTTGTGATTTAAACTCCTTCATGATGTCAAGAAAGTCATTGTAGACTTGTGGTTGGTTGCCAAACTTGTACTTTACTTGGTCCAAGTAAGAGAGAGCATCCTCCACTTTAAGTCTCTGAAACTGCTGGGCACCAGGCCCATGAGGACCAGCCATTTGCTATACACAAATAAATCTTGTTTTACATAATGTTTACTAAAGTAAATGTGGTATTTGTTTACCTGGAAAGCTTGCTGCATGGTATTCTGCTGCTGCTGAGCCTGGGTCTGAGCAGGAGTTGGAGGAGAACCAGCTGGTGCAGAGGCTGTGGCCAAACTGTGCCGTACCTGTTGGTGTGCCAGTGATTGTTGGAAGATGTGCTGCTGCTGAGCAGCAACTTGGAGTGCTACATTATTGGGTGCCTTGCCGGTACTGGCAAAAGGTGCTGGAGGGCTTGCTGTTGTGGGAGCAGCACTCCCATTGGCAGCCGATACAAAACTGGTGGTGCTAAAAGTAGCCATACTTGCAGCAATCGATGGCTCCTAATGAAAAACCAAATATTAATGAAGGGTAAATTGATAATTATCATGAGAAGACAAACCTGTAGACGATTGGAAGCTGCTCTTAAATCTCCTGCAATAACCACATTGGCCATGAGAGGCTGCTGAGACGACGGTGGGGGTGAGACTCGGACAGCAGCCGGTCCAACGGGAGGTGCTCGGCTTTCAGACGGTGTTGCGACGTGCACGACGGACTCTAACTCGTTTCGCTTCATCATCATAGAAGATGGAAAGCATGGCTTTGGTAGCCGGCTGTCAACAAATAAGAAGAACGTTAGAAAAAGATGAAAACAAGGCAGCGTCTGTTGCTAAGGAACGGTATGACAGGCATCGATCGCAGACGCCCTTTTTTTCTTTTTGCTTTTTTCAAACATGTATGTATCGATCGGTGGTGGGGCTCTCTGAACGAACTTCCCGCCCAAACGTGAAGTAACACAAAGAAAATCTTCAAAGTCATTTGGAAATAGTCAAAATAGGGAACAAATTGCGACTAGAGACAATGCCTTCTTTCTTGAAAATAAGTAGATTATTGGATCTTGCGTTGTTTAGACAACCCGAAGCCATTTTGGATTTTTTTGGGCCGACACTTTCTAAAATTTAGAAATCCGCATTAGAACCGCTCAAGATATTTTATTAATTATTTTTCTTGTTCCAAGTAAACTCATTATAACCTTTAGACAACTTTTCCCAAAATAAGCAACACGTTAATTTTAAATTAAAGTTATTTAAAATCAAAAGAAAATTTGACGCTAGAGGGCACGCACGCACGCCCAAGCTCCCTTCAGTGAAAAAGGTGTACAACAATCCGCAAAACAGCTGTTTTTGGACGCCGCGGTTCGGAACCGGTTCGTTGGATGGGATCTTTAGCTGGTCCCCGCCAGCCTTCTCTCTCTCTCTGCCCAGTTAAACGAGCACACAAGAATGCCGCCTTAACACACACACACACAAGGCTCTTTTTTTTCTTTCTAACTCGTCCTCGTGTGACTCAGCGACGACGTTCGTTTACCACATAACTCATTTTCTCACTTTTTCAAAATATTATACCGCCATACATTTAAACTGTAAGAAATTGAGGCAAGAGAGGGGAAATTGAACAAGGTCACCTTTCGGCAGCTGATGCTCCATGTGTGATGATCCTGAACTGGGCGTCGGTAATCTTTTATAAACAATAAATTGTACGAAATGCTTAACTCTTAGGAGAACACAACAGCGCACTTGATGGAGCAGCACACAAATGATGATGACGTTCCCGGTCAAAATTTCTATGTTTGCTTTCTTCCACTGAGAGCGCGCACAATGGGGAAAAAGAGCTTGCACTAAATAAACTTTTGTCACTGGACACAAATCTACTACACAACTTGATTAGAGTGTAGAATTCTTCAAGCTGTAAAGGTTTGAAAAGGATAAAACGAGAAAAAAGAAGGACGCTGGGACGTCAACGTATTCGTGGACCAGGCAGAGAGACTTTCGCTGGTTGTGTGTTCACTCGAATTCGCTCGCGTCGGAACCCAAACTACCGACGGAGAAAAAAGAAGGGAAAAAATACAGTGCGCGACAATGCCAAAATAGGAGCGGCTCTCGCACACCAGTCGGCTTGAGGCAATCACGCCTCGAGCTATTTCGAAATCATAGCGCATTCCGACGATAATTGCAAACAATTTTCACTGTTTTATATGTTAGCATAATAAACGCTAAATTTTAAATGAGGTTTTCATCCGTTTAGTTTTTATTAGCAACCATTTAGAGAAGCGCAGTGTCTAATTGGAACGATATGGCAATGCCTAGTGACGGGTGATTTTTGAGGGTGGGTGGGAGAGAGTTCTGAAAGAGCCTAGCGGAAACGCGTAGGGGGCCCTGAAGTGGCGCAAAGAGAGGGGGAGACGAATGTAATAAAGGGTGGAAGAGAGAGAGAGAGAAAAAATTTGGAATGGAGTCCCCTCACATCAGCTGTGCTACCACGCTCAGACATAACCATTTCCACGTTTAGTTAACTGGTACCTCGTGAGTGTTACGGGATTTCTCAAATAACTTGTTGAAACTGAAAGATGGGAGTAGCACATTCTTAACTTACCGTTTGATTCAGGAATGGCGATCAGATGTTTGTGTAGCTGTGAATGATCAATAGTTCCTCGATCCACAGGAAGCACACAAAACAGCATTAAATTCTAGTTGGGAAAGTTCTTCTTTTTACTTGTATTAGACAATAACAATCACACAGCGATTTAGAAGTTGCTGGGAAGACGATGGCGTCTGAACGTCAGCACTCTCAAGCAGCCGAACGCTTTTGAAAACGGAAGATTTTTGAAAGCAAAGGCAAAAAATGACCGAACGCAACGCCATCTAGCGCTCATTTTTACGATGACATGGTGAACAATTTCTTGGAATGACGATTCACGTGTATTTTTAATTAATTAATCGATTTTTAGAATTTAAGGTCTTTAATAGCTTGGGGAAGATCTGGTAATTTCATATCTTTGATTTGCTGAGGAATATTTGGGAGGTTGGGAAGGTTGACATTTTTAAGACTGATCAATCCGGCTTCTGATTTCTCCAGCTTGTTCTGGTCCTCAATTCGGCTGAGAATCTCTGACATATTGGTCTCCAAAACCATACCACCCATCACAAGTTCATTTAGAATGTAATGTACCTGAATTTAATGGATTATTAGATATGAAATAAACCAAATCTTAACATTTTATTAATACCTTGTCAACATGGAAGATCAAGTCAAGCTCACAGACATTCTCAAAGCAGCGATCCAAGGTCTCAACAAAAACCTGGATGAGATCCAAGATGCCAAGCTCAGACTCTGATGAATCAACACAAAACACAAAGTAAAGTGTTGCATAGTGTCTGTAGATTAGCTTGTAGTCACTCCCTCCAATCAAGCTGTGACAAAGAGTTGCATAAATTATTTTGATATATTAAAACATTTTAGGCAAATTAGGTTTACCTTCCGCCTTCTAGGAAATTACAAACGTTATCGTCTCTCTTTGACACGAGTTGAAAGGTTTCCTTGATAATTTGTTGCTGCATATCTTCAGTCTGAAAGAGACGTAAACAAACAGTTATGAAAGTCAAAAGAAATTAAATGTTTTAACAATCCTTACGAAATATTGATAGAATTTCGATAATCGCGGCTTCCCATGATTGTTAAACACAAGAATGGCTTTAATCATCTTTTAAAACTTTACAAAAAGTTTGACACGAGCACGTCGTCTTCGGTCTACACTTGGAAACAAAACACGACAACAAATAAGATTACGTGTCTTGTCTACTATGACCACTAGATGTCCAGATGGCGTAACCGGCAACTCCTTTCGCCAGAGAAGTGTAACAAGTGATTTGCAGATTCCTTTCGACCGTACAGCTTCCCGCCGTCTCATAGCATCAGTACTCTTAATAAATTATTATTGCTTTGGGTCTTTCAGATTCCCGTCTTTATAAATTTTTATTTTAAAGCATAAGCTCTAAATTTTCCCGCAATACCATGATTCCCTTTTCATTGGACCAACTCTTGAATAATAATAAGTGGACAAGATAAATGTTTCTTTTTTTATCAGCCTGATGGCAAAGCAACTTGTATTCATTCTGCTGGTACATTGAATCAAAATTGAACGAATATTTCCAGCTGCTGCGAAGCCAGGCTGTTTGCTCCGTATATCCTTAGTGTTGTTTCCTGCGGAAGGAACATCCTGAAAAGAACGAGATAATTTGGATATAATATATATATATTTATTCTAAAGCTATTAAACTTTTAAATAAATAAAAATGATTGTTAGATTGACTCAAAACTGTACTTGGCAAGTTTAAACCACCCAGTTCTGCCAAGTAAATCAAATTGATTTTGCACTTATTTCTCTTCCAACAATTTATAAGATGAAATAGCTGGACTATCAGGAGTGCAAATAGGTATGAAAATTGGGAGTTTAGCATACCTTCAGTCAGACGAGCTCGTCCTCCAGTGGGCTGGCATAAGACTGCAGAGCATCCAGCACAAACCACGACTGTCTGAGCATGGGAAAAGACTGTGGTAATCTTGTAACATCCTGTAATTCAAGAGAAATAATTATTAAAATATGTCAAACTAAATTTTAAAAATATTATGTAGGATCAACTCAAAACTGTTCCTGGCGATATACAAGCCATCCAGTTCTGCCAAGTCAAACCAGATAATATTGCACAGTTTCTCTTCCAACAGTTTCAGTAGTAGATACTGCCGGACTATCATTAGTGCTGACACTTGAATGTGAAAATATATTTACCAGGGCACTTGACATCCATGAAGTAGCTGTTGGGGTGCTGGACCAACCTCTTCAATTTGTGTCTCCTACGCTCTTCCTCAGCCGTAGGATGCAATAAATCGCGCGCGAGCTATAAAGAGAAAAATAAAGAAATTAATATAATATTAAATGAAAATTAAATGTATGAAAATGAACATGGCCGCCAAGTCGGGCATGTCTAGACAAGGAGCATGGCGTATGCATTTCTTCGACATCATTGACTGGCTTGGAATTGTTGGAAAATTTTTTTTGGCAAGTTATAACGACGCAGAATCGAGATTTGTGAATGAAGATTCGCAAATTGAAAGGACGACAAGTTAGGAAGAAGGTTTAGTAACAACTTACGGGCATGTTTTCTGATGTGTGCTCGCAGCCGGTCACACGTTGAAAAAGAATTGAAGTTAAGATGGCTGACGAGCGCAAGTCATTGAAAGGCACCGATGCAGGGTTGTCGGCTCATATTGTCACAAAAGATTTAAAAAATATTTGTAAAGTTTAATGAAAATGTTATTTATTTTTGATTGCTGGTGAATTAAAATGTTTAGAAATAAATTATAACGAATTTTTGATACAGAATATATTTAATAAACATATTTTCAAGTTTGCACCAATAGATTTTGTTTTGACTACAGTAGTCAGTACTAGGGGAAGTAAATAAATAGAAGCGCGGCGTTTGAAACTAAAGCCTCTTTTTTTATTATTTCGAATTTTAAATTATTAATTGACACACTATAACTCATTAACCAACTCAGGCATAAAAATTTTCGTCCACCGATAATTGTTTTAAAAAATAAATGAGAGTAATTGTTTAAAAAAATAAATGAGACGTATATCTTACATCTTGATTCGTTATTAACTTTTCTTTTATTGAATCCGTGGGGAATAATCAACACAATTTCGTTTTGTCAGAGAAAACGTTTCTTTTCGTTGTAGCTATAACAAACCCCAGCTCAGGATCCTCTTCAAACGCACTTTATTAGTATTTATAGTGCCGTTCACTATAGTTACAATATGGTTCTTTCTCATTTTCAAGGAATCATCATGGAGATAACAAAAATAGAGGAGGCTGAAACTCTAGAAAGCTACATCGACAGATGTCTCATTAACAATGGTGACATTTGCTTGCTATTCAATTGGAATTCAGTTGCAGTTGATCTCTTTGTGGAACAGGCTAATCAAGTGAAAGCAGGAGTATTGCCACCAAGGCCTGACTGGTTGAATCAATGGCCCATGTCTCCTGAAAGTCTACGCAATAACATAATCGGCGTTTTGAAAGAAAAGGGTGAACATAAATCTTGTGGCCTTAATCTGGTAGGACCTAATACACCAGTAGAATTTTGGCGTATAACTAGAATGATCGAGAGAATCGAGACGGATCCTTACATGCAAGATGTAATGAAAGCTGTCCTACAAGGTAAACCTGGAGCTGGACGACTAGCCAAACTCGTAATCATTCGTGACAAAACAAATTTGAAAGGAGATTCGACTGGAATATATCCACTTCCTACGTCTTTTGTACATCTCTTTGAATAAGAGTGGGTATAATACATCCCTTTAGTAATTTAAATTTAGGTTTTTTTTTGTTTGTTTTTTTACATTGAATTCTTATTATAACAGATGCTGATTGGGATTCAACATAATTGACAAAACAAATTTGAAAGAAGATTCGACTGGAATATATCCACTTCCTACATCTTTTGTACATCTCTTTGAATAAGAGTGGGTATAATACATCCCTTTAGTAATATAAAATTTTGTGTTTTTTTTTACATTGAATTCTTATTAAAACAGATGCTGATTGGGATTCACTAATAAACAATCTTACTTTTTTATATTTTAAAACGTCATTTGAGAATGTTACAATTATTTCACAAGGACAAGGCGCACAAAAATACAACTTTTTTTTTTAACACACTCCCGTGGTGATTGCAACGAATTTTGCTCTTTCCTCTTTCAGTCGGAGTTGAACTCGATATTTGAGACAGGCTTCACGCGCTTCTTCTATCTGAAATTGAAGGGCGACATTTTGCTCCTATTAAAGCAAAACAAAGACATTACGAATTATTTAACGTTTAAGAAAATTAATTTAAGTTATTGTATACCTCAAGTTCGCGGTTCTCTCGGAGGACTTCGGCAAGGAGCTGCTCCTGTCCCTCTTCATTGATCTCTTCATCTTCGCTATCCGTCCAAGTTCTAACAATAAAATAAAAGTATAAAGGTTATAACAAACTAAAATAGATTGAATTTAAAGTATGGAAATTACAGTGCGGTTTCTGCTAGGAGCTCCTGAAGGTGCTCCACCGATCTTCTCTCCCTCTCAATAGCCTCATTCAACTGCTGAATGATTTTAGTCCGCTCCTCGTTTTCAATCATCAGAGTAAGTTCGAGCTCCTTGTCAGCATCCAATAGGACCAGTTCTGTAGGTTTCTTCCTGGGACTAACTTCAATCACTGTAACATGTTGCGGAGATAACTGAACCGTCACTTTAGAAGGCTCCACACCCTGGTCTACCACATCTATTCGAAGTGGAGTCGGTTCAGTAGGAGGAGAAGCGCTGATCTCTTTCACAACTTCGTTTGGAACAGTTTCTTCTATCGAAGGAGAGGCAAGAGATAGAGGTGCCTCTTTTTCTTCTTCTTCTTCTGGGACATCCGCAGGAAGTGCTAATTCCAAGCGCAGTTCCTCTTCGTCGTTGTTGCGACTCTCAGTAGAAGGAGCACGATCCTGCTGCACGGTATTCGTAACAGTAGTTGGACCGGAAGGTGCCTGATGTTTAAGCTGCCTTTTCAACTGTGTCACTATTCTCTGAGCCTATGAATAAAACCGTTTTAGCGACACATTTTAAAATATATTTATCAAAATGTAAAAATCTTACTTCCCAAAGCTGCTCTTCGCGATGTTTAGCTACGGAACCAACACTCATCTCTCCGTGAATCTGAGCGAGTAGAGATTCTTGTTTCTTTAGCTCGATGGCCATAGTACTGAGCTCTTCGGGAAGAATGACTCCAAATCCCGAAAGAGGAGGGATATACCTAGATTTAGAAATAAAATGGGCGTGACGCCTTTTTTTTTTTTGTTTGGGGTTTTTTATCGCATTTAGTAGAGAGCCGAATAATCCTCCCACTTCCTCTCTTACAATGCGAGACTTCCTCTGCTGATTTTGATCATCGAAATACTAACCTAGTTAGTTGGGTGGTGGAGAAAAGAGACCGACTGTGCGTAAAGAGGGAGGCCATCACTCGGTGCGTCAAATTCAGGGTCGGGCAGAGAACGATACTCAAATTTTGTACATTCATCTTGTTGTATTTTTCCTAAATAATATAAAATTTAAAAAAATTTAAATATTTTAAAATAATAATTTTATGGATTTTTCATTACCTTTTCTACGACATGACCCATATGAACCATAAGCCAAGATAGTAGAAGAAGGTTACAAGGAGGCAACTGCTGGATCAGACTGCGGAAAGCTTGTTCCTGCTGCTGCCCATCTTTTATAGCGGAAGCTTCCTCAAATTTAGAGAGCAACTCGTTTGTTAGAATATTGTCAGGGAGTTCCCTAAGATACCAAAAAAATATTATTATTTCATCTTCTTTTGATTCAATCCAATAATTAAAAAAACAATATATACCTTAGATACTGTTTTAAAAGACTGGCCACGACAGGCGGGTCCACATCCTGGAGCGAAACGTTTTCACGATTATTATACGCCTTTCGTAACTCAACTACCCGAGTTTTTAGTCCCGAACTACGATAAATCCCTTCCTGTTGTAATCCTGCAAGACAAGAGTTTAGTAGACTTGTTATAACAGCTTGTTCATCCTTTTAAAGTTACCATGTTCTTCAATATAATCGATGGAACAGCGGACCACGGCAGGTAAGTCGATCCCATCATGACACCTTCCTCTTTGAACGGCTAGTTCAAGTGGTACTCCAAAAATGGGCAAGTCATCTATAGTATAAGATTTAAATAGAATTTATTTTTAAATAAATATGAATAAAATAGAAAACCTTCAAGAGATGGCAGCGATTTCGGCTTCTTCTTGTCTTTGATTTTTAGTTTGTTTTTGATCTCTTTCCCTTTTGTCTCTTTATCTTTCACTTTAACTTCTTTCTCCTTCTTTTCTTTTTCCTTCTCTTTGTCCTTCTTCTCTTTCTTCTTCTCCGAAGATTCGGCCTTCTTGTCCGCTTTGCTAGGCGTCAACATCTCCGACGTGGAGTCTTCCATGAGTCGCACCTCTTTGGGCGAGGAGCTGATCTCCTTGGACAGTTTCCTCTCTTTATCCTTTTTCTTCTCCTTCTCTTCCTCTTTGCTCTTCTTGTCTTTACGACTGGAGAACTTGAAGGAGCGCTTCTTGCCTTTGAATGGGCTCTTCATGGCTTCCATTTCAGATTCGTCTGGTGAGCTGTCACCTTCCAGAGCAGCATACCCCTTGTCTTTATCTTTTTCTTTCTTCTTGTCCTCTTTATCCTTTTTCTTGCTTCCTAGTTTTCCTTCTTTCTTTCCAGGCTTTCCATCATAGTCACCTGTGTAAACAAAAAGATGTAATAAACAAGGAAAATAGTGATATGTAAATCAAATTTTTGTTATAATTATGCACTGGCCAACCAAAGAGGGAAGAGAGAGAGTAAGAGTCATGCTGTTAGGCACATAATATATCCTTGTTGCATGCAGAATGTTATAAGAAAAGGTGAAATAATTAGATTATGTGTAAGAAGCAGAATAAAGTTGTTGAAATAGTAGTAAGGCAATCAATTTGTTAATTAATTGGAACCCAATTTTTCTACTCACTCTCTCCAGCACTCTCTTTACTTGAATCTTCACCAGTGGCTGTTTCCAAAGCGTACAAACCAGCAGTATCTGCACCCAAGTTAATTTCCATCTTGATACCGGGATACAAGTCAAGGTCTACTACTGTTACGCTATACTGAAAAATCTGACAATATTAAATTCCAAATATAGGAGAAACTGTTGTCATACTGTCAGTGCACCACCAGGAACTATGACTTCACTTACTAAGCTTTCTTACTCGTCCAAAAAGGAAAACAAAACAAAACCGGAAGGGCTACGCCGTCACCCAAGAATCGATGTCAAGTACGACTACGGAAAAACTGGACGTTTCTTGAATAACTAATTAGCTCTTTCAAGGTTATTGGTTGGCAACTAGTAAATGAATTATTATTGTATTTTATCAGTTCTTCTCACTAGTCACAAATGTCAACTGTTTCCAATTTCCAGACTGCTCCCTCAATCCCTCACACCCTGTCAGTTCCTGTGTGGCTCCTCCACGAATTGTCAACAAGAGAGGTGTGCGTTAATCAGAAACCAAACAAAAATAATTCTTGACCGGTTAACGTTTAACAATATAATAATAAATAAGATATCCCTTTTCAACACGTCTTTTTCACTACTGTACCAACCAAAAACGGAACCCATTCATTTGGATTATACAATTTGGTTCAATAAACGGCAAGCAAGAAATCGTTTTACTTTGAGTCCGGATGAACTAATGGTAGTTATCCAAACAGAAATTAAGAAAAGAGAATTGTATTTTAAAAACATAATAGTTTTGTCCGACTTCCAAAGAATCTATGAGCTATATTCATGCGCCTGTTTCTTACCTCTTTTTGCATGATTATTATTTTTATTTAAAGCTGTGATACAGCCGCCAGTTGTTTTGGGCGGTCATTTACTTCTCGTTCTGTGAAGATGATCCCGGAGATCCCATCATCCTGCTTGATCGACATACCATCATCATTTATCATCAGCAAGATTCGATCGTAAAAGTACTTTTATTTAAAATTAGTTATTGTATAACTTATTGATAAAAGCAATGCGGAAACGGAAAGATTTACATCGAATCGATTGTATTTGACGCGGATTAATTTACATGCGCTAAGTAGGATGAGTCACCTCCTCGGAATCCTTAAGTAATAACACCGACTGCACTCGGTAGAGGTACGATAGGAGAATCCTTAAAGTCACTGTCTCGTAATAGTAATCCAATTAAGTGACGCAACCCATATTCTTAAAAGTTCTCTATCATACGTAAGAGACGAAGAAGAGTATAAAAAGGTAATAAACGCCGAGGTGGGCATCACTATATTCACTCTGCCAGAAAGTTCTACTCCGAACTCATTTAGTAATTATTGAATCATGATGGATGATTACACTAAGCGATTGGTACTCTGCTTCAGGTAAAAATTACTAGACAGTAACTGGAAAAGATATAGAATTTATACATGTTTTCTAATTACAGTGAAAAGTTGGATCAAGCCAAAGTTGGCTACATCGAATGGAATTCATTCAAACTCATGGCGATGGTACTTCATCAAAGTGATCTATAGATTTCTATAACATAATTTCATAACAGATTGATTTACTATTAATTAGAGGGCGACTTTCCAGCAATGCGGTGGAACTCACGAGGAGGAAGTCTACCAAAAATATCTGCAGCAGTCCCAACTTTGGTGGGATTCTTTGGTCCGCGATGTTGGAGCGGATGCTCAAGGAAGGGTATATTAATTATTAAAAATGTAATAACCAAAAATGGAAATTTGATTATTTTAAAACAATGAGTAGGTTCATTACATCGACATGGCCAATTTTGTGCGACGCATATCCAAAGATGCGAAAGATTTCGAACAGCTCCCCGAATTTATTCGTAATTTAGCTAACTTGGTCTTCCTTATGAATGATAAAAAAGGTATGCAATATCTCGTTAATAATGTACTAAATCTCACTAATTAATTTTTAATGATTTTACAGGGGATGGAAAATGGGATATGGAAGAGTACAGGAACGGTTCAGTCTCTTGGTGCCGCTACGTAACTGGAATCCCGGAAATTGACGCTGCTTACGAAGCCCTATTAACGGTATATGATGTAATCATTTAATTGGATTGAAAGGTGATTTAAAACATTTATTTTTATTTATACAGCCTCAAGATACTGATCGCACCATCTCCTTCGACCGCTACAAAGCTTTGGTGGTTGAATTTTTCACTAGTGAGAATCCTAAAACTCCGGCTCGTCATATTTTCGGCCCACTGGAGCTTTGCAATATCAACTTGGCTTTGACCGCCAGCTCCAAACAATAAATCATTAACAATTGATTTATGTATTTTTATTATTAGACTGACTCAGAAAAAAAGAAAAGAAATACACACCTTGCATTCAAAAATCAAACCATACAAATGTTTTTATTAAATTTTTTTTTTTTTTTAATTCTATAAACTCTTGTTGATTGAATTATTCCTTAATAATAAAGTCAGTTCTTATGTTTAAGATATAAAAAATAATTAGTTACTGGCTAACGAGTGGCCCTTTTTGCGTAATTCTTCGTCAAAATTCCTGATCACATAATTTTTTTTTTCGAAAAAAACTTTAAAAGGTTGTATTTTTTACCGCTAGATGGCTTCCACGTTGTTATTCGCCATTTCTATTTCATTCGTGGCATGACAGTCGTCAGTCAGATGCCTTGGACTTGAAAAGTGCTGAGTCGTCGAGACTTGATTTCCTAACATTGTTTACGTCCAGTATTATTCAGTTACTCACTGTGGTTAATTACTCAGGCTTATTTGATTGTGGAACTTAACGTTCGATTTCTTTGGCTATCGAGCGGGGGAAAGAAAAAGTAGACGGCAAAATGGCCGAAATTGCCAATTCCCCGAACAGGGCGCCGGTTTACGGTTTCGTTATCTTGATGGCTGCGTTTTTGATGAAGGATGTCTTCTTTGCTGCTGAAGGAGATGGTGATGGAAGTGCAGATGTTCAAACCAAAGAGATCCCTTCATTGCACTTGAACAGATTTGCTGGACCCTCACTTCATTTTTCATACTGGTAAACTCATTGCTGTACGTGAAATATGTTAATTTATCATCATCACCTCTATTCTTTTGTTTTCTGCAGTTCTTCGTGAGGATACCGAAAGGTATTTGAACAGTATGCTGCTATCTTGGATCAGGTAATTATTTAACAATAGCATAAAGGTTACTGAATAGAAAATATTATCTCACAAATTGTTTTTATCAGAAAGCTATAGTTCATGTCCACAAATTTTGAGATAAACATTGTATGTGTTTAAGATATTGTGGCATGTCTAGATTTTTTAAACAATTTATTTACCAAATATTATTATTTATTTTTAGAATTTTTTATTTATAAGGTGACCTGGTAATTTTTATTTATAACATTATTTATTGATTTACAGAGGTATCCATCATTAGCTGTTCATGGATCAAATTACCCACCCCCAGTATATAAAGCCAAGCTTGCCCAAGCAATTGTAAGTAGTTCTAAAAGTAAATAAAACTTCAATTTTGAAAAAATATTTTTAAATATATTTAATTCAATTTTTAGGGCATATTGAAAATGGTTTTTATTTTCCTTGTGGTTGCTGGAGTCAACCTCTTTACTCAATTTGGATTTCAAACACCATCGTTTTGGGAATGGACTCAAGCTAACAAGTTCTATGCCTGCCTAATGACCTTCTTCTTATGCAACGCCATTGAGGGACAGCTAATTTCCACTGGAGCCTTTGAAATTTTGCTGAACGGTAAAATTTAGATTTTAAAATTATTTAAACATTTTCTAATTTTTAAAAATCTTCTTTTTAATTTAGATGTGCCATTATGGTCCAAATTAGAAACTGGAAGGATTCCTCAGCCTCAAGAACTCTTTCAAATGATTGATAATCATCTAAACTTGGTTAATTAACACTAGCTTGGAATTCATCAAATTCAAGACTGATATTTTTGCGTGTACTCTTAAACAAGTGTCATTTTTTCTATGATAGCTCTTTCAAAAAGTAGTCGTACTACCAGAAGGAGCTGGATGCTTACGAAAATTTCACTTGCTATAGTGTTCAGCAAATTAACAGTCTCATTCCACCATTTCTAGCTAAATACAACTTCTAGTCCATAGAACTCTCTTGCTTTCACTTGTCTGAAACGCTCGGATTCCTCACGATCGGAAAGGCAATAAATAGGAAAGAAAGATAACTGAGAAATGGGCCTAGTCGGGAAGTGCTTGATGAAGGGAGCTTAGTTAATAGTTCTCAGATTCCGGAAGGACGGGTTATCCCGACTGCACTTCTTCACCACTCTAGCGTCGTCTAACATCGGATTGATCTCTCAGTACCTCATAGGTGAGCGTCAAAGGAGCCTTTGCCCAAATGGATTGGTGTGCGCACGCTAATCAATATTATTGATTCATCAAGATACGATTAACTCTCACAGGCTCTTGACATCAAAACCAATATCTATGTAATATATATATATCTTTCTGACAATGACTTGATCTAGCACATTATTCGTATTCAATTAGCAGAACATGCTTGTACGCCTATGTAAGCAAAACATGAAGGTAAACATTTTCTAGTAAATCCCAAAATGACGAGCTCGACTCATGAAATCAGATCGAGTATAGTAACATCCTCTTAGTACTCTTTTTCCTTTGTAACTTTCTCGTCCGTGTAAAAGTCTCCAGTTATCTATGATGAGCACGGTTCCGGGTCTCAGAGAAAGTCGGTACTCGTTCTCTTTCTTCCTCACAAGTGAAGCAAGTGCTCGAAGATTCCGATAATATCGACTCGCTTCCGACTGCGGAAGTGCGGATAATGGTGCCCGATCCAGCATATTGAACCTATTACAGTATAATTATTCAAATTATATTATGATATTCGATACACATTCCATATATAAGTTTAATTTTATACCGAACTTGCTGCAATTGATTGGTCATTGGGTGATGCAGGAAGTTGGGTCCCCAGCCGGTAAAATGCTCGCCAGGTTCAATGTACTCAGATTCGACACTTGTGTTTGAAAGATATTCATACGCTTCCGGATTCTCACGTTTCAATTGTTTAGCTACGTGAAAACCGTCGACTAGAATCGAATCGGCACCGGTCCCTTCAAATTCAGTGCAATGGAACACCAAGTACCTGCGATTTTCAATGTACAATTTATGTTAAATTATAAAAAAGGAAAGTAAATAATTAATTCTACCCTTGAGCTTCAGTGAAATATGTATTGTCAGTGTGAGATTCTAAAAATCCATTAAGATATCCAGTATCTTTGTGATCAAAGTTGACTCCAGTCTCCCAGAATCCTCCGAAAACGGTTGTTGATAGCCGGCAAATGTGTGCGAACAAGTTTTTCGTTGCGTCTCGTGATGAAACGGGAACGTTTTCTACTTTAGCGAATCCGTAAGCCAACGTCCGCCGATAAATCTCGGGAAGAAGGGCTTCGTCCTTCATTATGTCATCGTAAAAGATCGGTTCTAGTTTCAATTGATTCACGGATGTAGCATCCCATGTGATTCTATCGACACTTCTATGCGATTTTTGTTGATATTTCCCTTCGAAAGTGTTGCAGTAACCATAAAGCGGAATAGATTGATGCGTGTCCATCAGACCCTGAGGAACAGAAAAAGTTCAATGGGTTTTTATTAGAAAAATTTGAAGGAATATTACATTTAACTTGGATTGTGTCATTATTTTGCAAATGATTTGCGATCTCTAGTCCTTCGTCGAATGCTAGGATGTCGTTGCTTCTTTGGCAGGTAACAGAATTGTAGCACTCTGAGCATCTAAAATAAATAAATCATTTACTTTGATAACACACTATATGAATTAATAGGAATAGGAAAAAAAATTACCTGCAATGATCTCTGAGCCATTGAAAATTGAGTTTGAGTGATATGTTTGAACTGGGCAGCTTCACTTCAAGACATTTGTATGAAAATAGTGGTGGTGATGATGAAAATGTCCCTGTTATATTGTGAAAGTGAATTGTACACAAATTAGTAGAAGATATAATCAATTTCATACTGGGTGGAGAGGTAGCAATAGGCGACCGAGTACTTGGCCAAAATGAAGAGAAAGGTTTTGTAGAAAATCGGGAATAAGTTGAAAGCACAACCAATAGTCTTTTCCCCACTAACAGGTTCATCTTCTTCTTTATATTGACTGAAATTAGAGCTACGCTATATGTGACAACAAGTCGTAAGATATGTAAATCTTTACGCTCACGATTAGAGGATGCTACCAACTATTCACGCGCTTCTTTGCTATATAATCTCTCATGATAATAGACAATCAAAGTTCACTTAAAGAAGCAGGAAAAGTAAAGTAAATAACTGTCAAATGTCAACAAATGTTTTCTTTTTAAAATATTCATAAAAACTTCGTCTGCTAGAATGGACGGGTCAGATGCAAGTGGTACCATTGACTGCACCAAGGGACACGGGCTAGGTGATCGGCGACCGAGGGTCGCGGAACACGACCCTTGGCCGGTGAAAGGACGAAAGAACAAATAAGCACACGTGCACACATACATATTAGAAAAGGCTCCTGCTTATTCTTTCATGCGCCTATGTGTACTGTATATGTAGAGAATATGAATGTAGCAAAGTTCGACTTCAAATTGGTATTCTATCTTCGCCAATAGGTCTAGCCCGCTGCCCGCCACTAGCCGTCTAGGGGACAGTAGAAGCACATTATGGTAGAAGACTGCTGGTCATTGGCTATTCCGTTGGGTTCTCTCTAGTTTGTATAGGAGAATACGAATAATAGGAAATAGAATTTACTCTAGTAGCAAGCACAGCGCAGGTATTGAGGAAACGATGCCCTATTTCTAAAAATTTAAAACACGCTGTCAACGTGTAAAAAAAAATTAAACGATTTTATTTGGCAATCGTAATAGGCCTAAATCATTTTATGGTCACCAGAAAATTGAGTCATTAATAAAATGTAGGTATGTGAAAAAATAAATAAGAAATGAAAAATAGAGAGAATTTTTTTTCCAGAACAAAAAAGGATCGATTCAAGAAATTCAGAGCTGAAGTTTGCCCTTGATGAAATCATCGGTTTTTTCTTCAACAAAGTCATGTTTTGGAATTGCTGGGTGTCGAGCCAGTTGTTGGACTTCTCGACGACAAGAGTCCACGACTCACAGAACTGTGGCAGATCCAATGTGAGATAAGACACAACAGTCAAAGTCGGCCACAACTCATCGGAACATGTGTCGACTGATCATATAGCGGTTAACATTTTTCAAATCGATCGTAGGCCTACGTGATTAAATGCTAACGGACTGTACACTGGGAGGTGTGTACGTGTTTTGAAGGTACTGTTAAATGCTCTACAACAGCCTAACAATCGAACCATTCAAATTGGACAAAACCACTAACTATACGTTAGAATTTACTTTTGAATGATATGAGTAGACTTATCCTAATTGTGAACAACAGTAGTACACATGTGGAATTTATAAAGAATACCTACCGTATCATTTTTGATTGGTAAATTATGAACAGTTCGAAGTTTGGCTAAGAACTTCGTTAGAACTGGACTTTTTATTCAAAGGTTCTATTAAGTATTAACACAAGCTTATTATCTCAAAATCTTAGATTGAACAAGTTGAGTATACATTATAACACATGAGAAACGATAAAATAATAATAACTGTTATCCAAAGAAGAGAATTGAATCCGTAAATTCGATCTGCAGCAGCAGCATTTTCTTCTGGTTTTACATCCAATATCAAGGCTCTCTCTATCAGTTCAGCATCACTGAGAGAGAATGAAACTGCTCCGCGCTCCCTCAGAAGATGAAAGATGCAGTAATAGTCAGCGAAAGAAGGGTCTTCCATTCTCTTTTCAACCAAAATATCGAGAGGGGTCTTGTCTAAGTGATTAACGATGTTCAGGTCGATATTCCTCTCCGATAGCAGTAATTCAAAGGTGTCAGAAGAGGCACCAAAGTGGACCGCTAGATGCAATGGGGTGTTCCCCTTAGTATCTTGAATGTTGACGATGCTTTCAGTCAAAAGATGAGGCACTAGGTACCAATTTCGGCTCCTAGCTGCGCAGTGGAGCGGTGTCATACCATCTCTATCCCGAATCGTCACATTTACTCGCGTTTTCAGACTTTCGATGACGTTTTCGAAGCCTCTTTCATGTTTGATGGTCTCTGATGCCCAATGAAGAGCTGTTCTTCCTTTCACATCCCGAGCATTGAGATCGATGGTTTTTATCGTTACAAGATATTCGATAATTGCTAAAGCTCTGTTCTGCACAGCCCAATTAAGTGGACTTCTACCATCCTCATCAGCGATGTTGATATTCTTCTCCGTTGCCAGGCTTTTAACCGTATTTAGAGACGATATTTCGGGCATGACTGCTTGATAAAGAGCCGTAAGATATCGATCTTCAAGACTGTCGAGTACATCATCATCTGATGATGTGAGATTACTAGTCCATAAATGTACATTTTCAAGCAGGTATTGGACGACGTCATCTCTGCCCAATTGAGCAGCTGCGTGAAGCGGAAGTTCCTCTTCTACTGGGGAGTAATCGGGATCTTCTAATTCATCCTTAACGTCTTGCAAAGAGCCCTCGAATATGGCTTGAATGAGTGGAGTGTGTCCGTTTCGATGTCTAGTAAGACACTTCCCACCAACCGGCTTCTTCCTCCCGTCCGCAGTCATGCGGAATTGAGTTGAAATCATGGTTACTTCATCACCATTTATGTTGATGGAACTTGTTTCCGCTCTTCTTCCCCTATTTCTCCATGCATCGAACTCGGATTCTTTCTTCTTAAATCCAAATTTTTCCATGGTACCTTTCCAGCTGACGTCACTTGCGATGATTGACCAAATGAATGCAGCGAAATGCTGGCAATTAGCGTACTGCAATTGGTATTCGTTTTCAAGTTGGCCACTGTTGTAGAGCTCAGTGAAGACTTTTTTCAGATGGGGGCGCTCATCGGAGAGGGTGGAATTATCAGCTTTTATCGGCTTGGGATTATGCATCCATTTAAATAGAGTCTCTTTCATTCTGGATCGGATGATGACGATAAACTTTCCGTTCTTTTCAATAGACCACCACCAGCATGCAGTTCCATCCGATGATTTGGTTTTAAAGACGACAAAAGCGTGGTAGACGATCCAGTTGAATGGATTCCACGATTGACCACTCATCATATAGCTAGAGTAAATTCCCGCTTGAATGATTCGATCATTCAGATCTACGGACTTGCCATCAGCATCGACAAAATCACCAGTCACGAGCAGACGTCGAATGGTAGGCGAAGTCAGCTCCAGGTAGGCCGAGTTTTGCTCTGACGCAGAATGATTAGTCGTTTTCAATGAAAGGAAGACCAATTTCTTCCGGAAAAACTTGCCAGTACACTTTTTTATAGTTTCCATGATTGTATGATTAGATACTTGTGCAGAGCCTGATTAACTGTGCTCATAGAAACCGAAAATGCTTCAATCGAAATTCAAATTAGCCATATCAACCAGGATTTCCTGCTGTGTATTTGGTGGCCTACACATACACAGTATTATTAGTAATACCACAAATTAAAAGTACTACTGAAATGACATCCTCCCGAATAGGTTCACTAACCGGTCGAAGAAATTGCTCCAGAAAGACGGCGAGAAATATGCAATCGCAGCGGAACCGACAGCAACAATGACGAAGATCAATATGATAAAAAATCCAATTAAGAATCCATCTATGTTATCTTTTTGAATCTTAATTAAATTGTTTTCCACATATGTTGTGCCTCCTCTTCGTTTTTTTGCGCCTCCTTTGTCAGTGCTCTTTTTCATTATCACTGAAATTAAAAATTATCAATTTAAATTCCCAAATCCATGTTTGAATTTTAGAGGTTTAGCTAGAACCTTTTCAGGAATCTTGGTTGATACCCAACAGCTAGCAGCGAATTTCAGGCTTTCGTTAATTAGCACCTTTTACTAATACATAAAAAACTTGCATAACAATAATAGATAAATGAATTATATGTAATTTCATATTTACCGAATGTAGGGAAAGGCTCTGTAATTCTTCAAGTGAGAATGACTTGAAAAGTTGACGCCTTTTGGCGACGAATTAAATGGCGGCTTTCGATGTCAGCGCAACCACTAGCTGTTGCTAGATCATGAGCCAGCATTTGCATCGCCATCTGCCGTCCAAGGGATCCCGCAGCATCGTCTCATATCTCACATCCTTCTCAGACTCGGTCGCAGCCGACCTTGATCACGATTCCCGCTAAAAGCATCCGTTTACGAGCTTCAGTTTACGACTCTGCCTCAGGGAGTGGTATATTGCGCTTTTGTCCACTCGACTCGTAAAGTAAACAGGCGACAGTCGTTTCAGTTAGTTGAGCCCATCTTCTCTTGTGTATAAGAAGCTGGCGCGTTTCTTCGTCCATATTTGCTGACTAAATTGGGGAAAATTCAGTAAGATGTCGGGACGCATAGTAGGTGGATTGAGCGCGGCCAGAAGGGCGTTGATTGAGGGAGAAGTATGGAAAGGCGAATTTCGATACTTCTTTTATCCTGAATCCGTAAATGAGTCGAACGAAGGGAGTTCTGCATCCGATGTTGAAGAAGAAGATCAAGACACCAAAGAAGAGGAGGAAGAACAAGAAAACGTTGAAGCAAAACAAGATGTGGAAGAAACTGAAGAGGAATATGAAGAAGAAGAAGACTGTAAAGAAGCTGGCGAAGCAGAGGAAGATGTACATGTAATTGAAGAAACGGACTCAGAAGACCAAAAGAATAAGAACGGTGTTTGTGGAGAACTGACAGACCCAGATCGTCCCTTTTGCGAAATTACAGATTTAGGAGGTGAAGATCCGCATCTCTACGATTTGAATAGTCATTTTAGTGCGATGCATGAAATTCGTACGGAACAAAAATGGGATGATGCCTGGATTATGGCAATAAGTTGCTACAAAACATCCATAAGTCGACTGAGTGCAGTTCTCCCACTCCACCATTCATTCGCAATATTTAAAATTCAATACGGCCTCACTGATGACTACTTATTTGATGATATAGATCCAGTCGTGCATTGGATGTCTATGGAAAAGCATTTGGAATTCATCGACATCCAATGGTCTAATGATAAACAAGTGCTCATCAACCGGTTCCACAACACTGAGAGAAGCCCAGTGAGCGTCGTTCGTGAAGAGGAAAAGTTGCCTCAAGTGCGCAAAGTATCGGAATTGGTATCCTACTTGGTTCACGACATGCCTGCCTTGAAAAACACCTACAGCCTCTTAAACCGAAATTGTCAACACTTTATTGCTACTGTCTACAAATTCTGTACTGGATCTACACCTGAGGATATCATCTCTAGTTATATTAGGTAATATTAATAAGTGTATAATTATATGGCACACAAAATAATTGTTTTTGTGTATTTGGTATATTATAGCTACATCGCTAAACCTATTGGAGGACCTATATACACTTTTAATTGTCCTTTAAATTTGGAAACTCCGCTGCCTCTTCCAAATTTTCATGGAGAAAGGGCTGAAGTAATGGTATGTTCTGTTAATTTTATATTGTATCAATGAGATATGCAATATATATATATATATATGTATTTTAACTTGTGTAGCTAAGTGAGTCGGCAAGTGATTCCTCTCGCTGTATCTTCGCCATGAACACAGGCGTTTGTGCAACCATCTACAGCTACGGAAACCAGCTTACAATATTTCTGGACTACAAAGACGTTAGCATTCAACTGTTACGTCCTTTACTTGTGCCAGATGGGAACCCGTTGCCGGCCGTGGTTAATAACAACAACAATACCAATTTTGTGTATGGAGAAGAGCTTCAACGGAGAATGTACTGCACACTTGCAAACCGAGAAGCAATGACGACGAATGGCGGAAATATAATTCTTATATCCAGCATTGAATACGAAGAAAGTAGGAGCGATAGAAGCCTCGACATTTTTGTTGAGCAACCTGAATGTGGCAAACCCAACCATCTCTTTGGTTGCACCAAATGCAGGCCTCACGTATTGAAAACTTTTTAAAAAATGTTGCTATCTTTCTTCTTTTTATGATTTACCCCGACTTTTAAAATTTAACTGATTCTCTCCTTCTCGGTATCACACCAACTGATGTTAACGAGCCGCATAAACGGAAAATCCATTTCCGATGTTTAAACAAGTTAAGCGCTTCAGTCGCACGGTTTTTTATACAGACTTGAGAGTTCGTACCGTACGTAATCATGCTGATACTTTTTTTTTTACTTTTTTTTTGCGCATCTTTGCGATTTACTTCCAACGCCGAAAAATATAAAACCGGATATAATTTGTATAAGCAACTTTTACTTACTTTTACCTATTTCACAGTACAAACCTGTATTACAAACATCCCGTCCTTAATTAACCGTAAATTCTTGCTATGTTCATTAATGGTAAACCTAACCATATCTTCGGTTGACTCTGTCGCTCTGCGCTGGATGATTTTCAGCCAAGATTATATCGGAGATTTGCTATAATTGTTATTTATTTGAAAATTTGGCATGTAAGAGATAAAAATTTTTTCCAATGATCAAATACTAAAAATTTACGATACGCACCATTATTCCTCTACAAATCGTCTTCTATCTTTCAAAATCCAGAATTGGACGTGGTAAGCCAGGGCTGAAAGCATATAGATAATAAACTTATTCATTGTATTTCTTCTGAAAGCGACAAAAGCGAGTATTTTTCATTATCTGTCTATCATAAAAATATCGAGAAATAAAGAAAAGCATAGTTATGATTTCACATCAATCGCGTAAGCAGTAATAAAGGTAAGAAAGAACTGTTTGGAAAATCACATCAGCTTTGTCGTTTCTTGCTTGATGTCCTTTCATGCACTGTTTCCCGGAGGATTGCTGCGGTCGTAGCCATTAAAAGCAAGCGAGTAAGCAGGCGCCTCGTGAATTTTCGATTTCCCGGCATTTTATTTTCCCTGTTTTTTTGTCCACAAAAATGAAGCAATCTTTTTATGAACGGTACGTAGAAACAGATATAGCTGGACCAACGAACCTCATCAAAAACAGAATTGAACTCGTGAGCAACGTTTGCAGAGCTAAACTGGGCGAGGAAGCTGCGATGAAAAGGTTCCATTCCCGAGTATTTACACAAAGACCAAGTGCATACGGTATTATCAACCTAAAACATACAAAAACAGATAATAAAAAAATATTTGATATAAAAGTATGCTTCTTTTATTCAAATATTTTTTTGCATAAACATTGGGTCAAATACTTTCAACTTAGTCTCAATGGTAATAATGAAGGTATTGCATAAGTTCTGCTGATTGTCATCCTGCGCGATGATACGGTAGCAAAGCCTTTCAGCGTCGAAGACAACCTTTCATACGATGTTCGCGCCAGACAAGTTCCATGCTTTCTCAGTAGAAGCTTCTTCCAAAGCCAAAAAGAATGCAGCGTCTTTCAAACTGGATGGTAGCTAGCTCATCTCCACTCTTTTGAATCTTCTCTTGCTCTTCGACTTCGTTTGACGCTGAGCTGATGGATTGGACCGTTGACGAAGTGGTAGTAGCTGTTGAGATAGGTCTTGACACCTTTCTCGGCTGGATGAGATGCCGGGGAGCTGCGACGTGATATCGATTGCTACATGAACACAAACACAAGAATCACTTATAAATAAATAAATAAAAAGTTAAACGGAAGAAAGACGAGGTTACATCGAAGATGGGTTTGCCAGCTCCAGACCAGGTGAAAGAGGCCGACTTGTCGAAACCGGTGGCTGGAGAAGGAGTCAGTGAGGCGAAGGACAATCCCGACACGGTTGAATCCGAGCTCATGAAGGAAGTGTTGCTGTGTTGCCGAAGGAAGAGCAGCCTTCTTTCATGGCGGTGCTAAACGAAGCGGGTCTGGACGACACGGTATCAAAAGTACTCTCTCCTTTCGAGGTTGAAATGTGATTGGAAGTCAATTTGGAAACAGCAGCGCCCGTAACAAATTTTTAGAATCGTTCTCTTTAGCTCCTGTTTGTTCATCCTGCAAGAACTAAAAAAAAATTAGTTGAGATTAACTAGATACTAGAATATTTCAAAGTGTATTAACCTGGTTTTCAAGAACGACCGTCATGAAGTTTTCAGAAGTTTCGGCATCTCGGAATCGAATCAAAAAAGTTTCGTTTTTTCCTACACCATCCGAAAAATCTTGAACAGCCCAGAGCCAACTCTTGTCATCTTTCGGTCGGAATATGATAGCGCCATAGCGGACGAGATTCCATGATTCAGGCGAACATCCAAAGTTTGCTCTCTCTTAATCAAAAATCAATTTCAACAAATAAATAGATGAATATAATTCTTACTAAGCTGTGTTAAGCTGTCACCAGTAGTAATTATGATTTCTGTACCTGGTTGTGCCCGTGAATCTGTGACGCAGAATTTTGATATAACCATATATCGATAGAACAACTTTGCGCGCTGACTGTAAACGACCTCTTCATCCAATTCGACTCGCGGATCATCCTCTGTCAAAGCTTGCCAGTCGAGCTCGTCGAAGACGTCCGATTTTCCAAAAGATTTCGTGCCCCGGTCCGTATACTTCTCTTCATCCCCCTTTTCTTCTTTGTCGTCAATTTCCCCTTCGGCTGGGACAGATTGGATCTCCGACAGAAGGATGGTAGAGCTCTTAGGCATGGACATCTTCAAAGCCGACTGGCAGTCTGGCACTCGGTAAACTTTCTGTGGAAGAGATGAGCAGTCTCCTCCAGTTCGAAGCGGACCGCATATTGCACGGGCACCCAATCAATTTGAGCAAAATCCATGGCAAACCAAGTCCAGGCTGCATCCCAAGTGGAGGTGGGCTTCAGAGCCATTTCAAGAGTGATCCAATGGTTACAAACAAGCTCATGAACTTGATCTCCGAATAAACAAATTAAAAATTGGAGAAATATTTAAGGTGAGGAGTGAGAACACGAATAGTTACCTTCGCATGAGAATGCGGTACGTTTTTTTCTCGCGATGATGAAGACACCCTTTTCCCCCACTCTTTCGTGCTTGCATCAAAAGATGATTTCCTCGTCTTCAACAGTTTTCACATATACTACAGCTGGTAGCGGGATGATATGGACAACGCGAGGACTGCTACTTTCTTGTTCTTCATCATCCCCTCCTTGCTCATCGACTTTGACTTTGGGAGTGGTTGGGACGAATTTGGTATCCGCTGGAATGATGGTAGGGGTCTTGGGCACGGCAATCTTGACGGTTTTATACCCTTCTTATTCACCCTTCAGATCAATGAGGGCCTAAACGTTGCCGAGACTGCCCACGCCACACCTGCAGTTCCTTATCCGGCTCCTTGCTACACTCCTCAAGATTCATATTCCGAGTCATACTACACGGCTTCGGCTTCAGCCTATGCCCCTGCGGCTTCTTCGTTAAAATCTGTTCAGGCTACCTATCCCCCAACCCATCAGCCCCCGTCTTACGTCGAGAGTCCTAAGTCTCATGCAACACCCCAACCGACATCGTTGAACTGCGCTCCACCGCCAGCTCAGTACAGTAGGCCTCCAAAGCCATGAGTTGCAAGACCTGCCTTCGACCCTCTACCACCTCACGTCCAGAAGCCTTTTACAAGTCAGCCGGAAGTTGCTGTTTTATATCCCCCGTGGCTTAAACTTCTTTTTAGTGCGGAACAAAGCGCTAAAACTTTATCACTCACCTAATTTCGCTTAATTTTGACAATCCACTGACCGAATCAGCTAATGTTTGTACATCAACCAAAACTAATATCTTGTATTCGTGTTGTACTGTACTTACCGATTAGCAAAAATTAATAAAAATTTTACATTCCATTTTAAATAGTTTTGTTGTGAAATACTGCAAGCCCATTCCGTCTTGTAAACATCCACTTTCATTCCGGGGAACAAGTTGGCAAGTTCTCTTTCTTCCTCACACTTAACTTTCCTCTCCAGAATTGTCTCATGTGTTCAGAAAACCGTAATGATTATATTTATATATTGTACACTTTTGAATTACCCCTCCCTCCCCAATCCCACAATTACTGATGATTTACTTTAATGCCTGACGTAATCTCTAAGAAGCTGAAATACAATTGAACTACATTGAAGTATTGAACATAAAAAAAAAAGTTTATTCATTTACATTACCGACTTTAATAATTTATTTCTACACTTTCTTTTCTGCAGAGGTTTCTATGATGCATAAAGCTATACGTCAAGGACGAACCCTATTATTTAGCTATAGTTATCTACTACTTGTTATAGCAGAACTTATACGGTTATGTGGTAAATGTTATCAAGATTCGGCTAGTTTAAATGTTTATTCACTTGCGCATGTTTCACAATAATAAAGAAAGGCTCTGTCTTTGGTAACCTTTTTTAAAATAGGGCTGTTCAGTGTTCACACCCTACCTACGCGTTAACTGACGGTAGGTAGGGTGTGAATATGTGTATGGTCGCATTTGGCTAACCATTTGTGCACGAAATTCAAAAGCAGAATGGCTTCAAGCTCTCTTTTTGAATTTCGTATACAAACGGTTAGCCGAATGCGGCGTTGTGAGATGACGCGTAGGTAGGCTGTAAACATATAGGACAACTGTGAAAGCTGAATTTTCCCGCCAAAATTTATTGTTTCTATTTTAAAATATACTCATTAGCCGTAAGTTTTTTTAGTAGTTCACGGAAAATAGTCTTAAGTATCATTAATGTCTCAATAAATAAGCTAAAATGTTTCATTTATTATGAGATGTTAACGATTTCTTGGTACAGGATCGATTAAAAAAAAATAATAAATTGAATTAGGGGGTTTTAATCATAAATCTTAATCAGAATTGACCTCACCAATCGTAAGCTGAATTTAATTACAATAACCTTGATGAATCGGTATTTAAAGCCACAAAGAATCTCTGAAACATCACACTTCTCTTTCAGCACTGAATCCAGCAAGACCACTTCAGAACGCTAAAGAAATATCCTTTTTACAAAAATGATGACAAGGTAAATTTTATTGAATACTTCACTTTTTAAAAAAACTCCTCATTTACTTATTTTTATTTTTGACAGAATTGTTTTACTTGCCCTGCTTGGATCGCTGGAAAGCCAATGCGCACCCCTTACTGGTTGGGAAAAGATCCCGCCTAAAGTTAAGTTTGAAGTAAAAGTCCGTTTAGTTCCTTTTGTCGGCATGCAACCTAGCGTGCAACCCTATTCTCAAGAAAACCCAGCCGACTATATGGTCATCCGATGTGCCAATATAAATCCTTTTTCTACTTTCACAAATATGGGTCCTTATTCTGCCCCGACAAGAGCAGCAGTTCCTCATGCTGCTGCACCTACTCATGATACCTACCCACGTCCAGCTACTAATCCACCAGCTTCTTACGTTGCTCCAACTGAATCAGCTTCTTACGGTTCACCACCTTGGAGGTCGTCAATAAATGCCGATGATAGGTTTTTGTGTTATTTCCCCGAAGAAGAATTGGCTTAGTCTTTAAGAAGAAATAAATTTGTGTCATAAAGCCTGAGTATTTTTTTTATACTAACTTACTACACGGCTACACCTACTAAACATGAATGCCTTAAGTGAATTCTTCAAAAGTCAATCTCTAGTTTCGTCAATAAATAGTTTTAGTTTTGCTTTATTGATCCCATTTCTTCATTTACTGATGATTATCTTTAACAGTAGCAAGAGGGAGGCCATAACGTGGTCTTTTTGAAGAAATATAGTCGGTGTTATAAAGCCTGAATTACTATTTTATTAACTGAATAGATCTGTAAAACAGACATTCCCTAATTGAAATCTCCTAATATTATTTCTTAATTAATCAAATACAGTACAAGATATCCAAATGAATGCCCCAGCAGCTCGTCAGATTGCACTGGCACCAAACTCCAACCAGTTGTATTAACTAATACCCCCTTGTTGTTTGTTCAAATAAATCGGGAATGATGGAGAATACCGGATTAATAAAATATGTGTACGGTACTGTTTTATATTTGTTTAAACTGGAAATAACAAAATCATTGGATAGGAAATTTGCGTGGCGCTGCCAAGATTCTACGCGTAAGCATTTTGAGGGCATCTTTTATACGGCTCCTCATTTTGTCTCTTCATCAGCCCTGAATTCAGCAAGACCACTTCAGAACGCTAAAGAAATATCCTTTTAAAAAAAATAATGACAAGGTGTCTCTCCTGGACTTTTAAATGTAAATCTTATAATTCTACTTCAATTACATTTAGTTTAACTTGCATATTTATAAACTATACGGTAGTGCTTAGCAAACATTCAATTCATAACGAGCGCTGTCGAGTACCAGTAGGAAATTGTCTTTTACATTACAAAGTTACAAAGATCTTTATTACCGGTATTATAAATTATGGTATGCTTAGAACATTAAAAAAAATGTCAAGAATGTTTTGAACCAGTTCAAGGAATATAGTTTCAAAAATCATTATTACATGTTTCAATAAGTGCGTAATTTTTCACTTTAAAAAAGAATACATTAATGATATACTAATATAATAATATAGTAACAATTGCTAGGTACAGGAATATCGGTTATACAGCATTTAGATTAAATATTTTAAATCGATATCTTGGTACTATTTCTATTTTGAACAGAATTGTCTCGTTGGCCTTCTTGGATCGCTGGAAAGCCAAGGCGCACAGTTTACACATACTGATTGAAAATTGTCCGATTGAGTAGGGCCTGGGCCTGGCGTCGTCTATTAAAAAAATAAAAATTCTGAAACACATCGAACATTATAAAAAGCGTTATAATGATGATAATGTACAGTAGCAGTGCTGAATTTATTTCTATATTTAGAAATAGATTCGAGTTCTATTGTTTAATCATCACACTTTTTGTTTTTGCCCATATAACCACATATCGAACCACTTATCGAACCACTTATCGAACCCATCGCTGAAACATAAATGAATGCCCCAGCAGCTCAGATAGCAACTGCACGAAATGACCACTTATAGTCCACTATAGTTCACACACTGTACTTAGTCTTAGTTGATCGAATATTGACAAAGAGACAGGTATTCAAAAAAAGCGCGACGAAAATCAAAGAAGCCTAAACGTCCTTACGTGAAAAGAAAAAGAAAAAGGCCGCACGTATAATCGAAGTGTACAGTACGAGGTACTAATAAGGTTTTTGTTGCTACTTGCTACCGGTATTCAAGTTTGACGCGTGTGTGTATGATTTTCTTAAACGGCTTTGTGGTATCACCGATTCGTCACATGATTGCTCATACCGCTCTAACGAGTGAACCAGTCAAGTCCTTAACACATATTATATTTTATGTGAAACTCGGTGTTGGCTCAGATCGGTCGGGCCAGGCTCATATATAGAAGAGCTCGGAAATACCTAAACAGTTAGAGTCCTGCAGTAAGTCCCGTTGTGAGATAGTCATCATTACTCTTTATCGGTAATACACCTCATTTGAGTAAGACACTTCAGTCTTTTTTTTTTTTTTTTTTTTGCATAATACCAACTTTTTAGGTGATTAGGTGATTAAAATATGTGCCAAACTGTAGAATCTATAAAACTAGCCCATATAAGTGATGGTAGATATGGGAGCCATTCCAGATTATCTACCAGCTTAGTACGATCCAGTAAAATTCAAGCGTGATCAAGTCATCAAGATTGTTTTGTACGGTAGCACTTCTTACAAGTTCACGAAATAAGTTCGAACTAAGTTTCGAACTATGTCATGGGAAATAGTTTTTTTAAATATCATTTTTAAAATGTCTCAAAAAGTAAGCTATTTTTCACTTATCACGATATGTCTTGGTATAGGATAGATTAAACAGCATTTTTATTAGGGATTTTAATCGGGAATCTTTACAATGGAATCGACGTTCTTATTCTCATCGCACCATTAGCTGTCATTAAGAAAGCGTGCAAGATAAACTAATAGACCTAGTTCATGGAAAATTGTTTTAAAAATATCAAAACGTTAAAATCTCTCAAAAAGTAAGCTATTTTTCTCTTATTATGATATGCTAACGATTTCTTGGTACATGATCAGTTAAACAGTATTTGGATTAGGGATTTCAATCTGGAATCGTTAGAATGAAATCGACACTCGTAAGTAAAATTTAATGACAATAACCTTGACCTTGATCGATTTGGTATTTAAAGTCCAAGAGTATCTATGAATATATCACACATCTCTTTCAGCCCTGAATCCAGCAAGACCACTTCAGAACGCTAAAGAAATTGCCTTTTTACAAAAATGATGACAAGGTAAATGTTATGAGTACTTTATCACTATAAAACTCTTTTTATTTCACCTTTTTAAATCACTTTTTAACTCTATTTATATTTTTGACAGAATTGTTCTACTTGCCCTACTTGGATCGCTGGAAAGCGAATGCGCACCCATTACTGACTTGGAAAGGATCCCCCCTGCAGATAAGTTTGAACTCCAAGTTCCTCAGTTTACTCCTGTCGCCATGCAACTTAGCATGCAATCTTATTCTCAAGAAAACCCAGCCGACAATATGCTTTTCCAATGTGCCAGTATAAATCGTCATCCTACTTCCACAACTACGGGTGCTCATTCTGCCTCGACCAGAGCAATTCCTTATGGTTCACCACTTTCGAGGCCGTCAATAAATCCTAATGAAATGTATATTTGCTATTTTCCCAATGAAGGCCTGGCGTAGTCTTTCAGAAGAAATATATTCGTGTCATAAAGCCTGAGTAATTAATTAATTTATTTGTAATTACATCTATAAAACAAGCATACCCTGATGATTGGGGAGTGAAAATTGCGATAGTCAACGGGTATTTGGATCAAACGTCTGTCCACGTTAACGCCATCACGGATCATTACGTCGAAAACATAAATGATGCACGTCTGATAAAATTTGGGAACAACTCAATTTATCGGATCCTTAATAAATGATGGTTTTTATGGTTGCTAGATGTTTTCTTCTCAACTGCGCTCAACTCCAAAGGCATATATGGATGTCGCATTGCTGGATTACTATGAGCCAAGATTGAATTGGCTGGAAGACTCCTGCACCGCGAAAAGTGTCATAGAACGGAACCTACTCTACGTGGCCATCACTCGAGCCAAGTAATGTTATTTTTATGTTGATTTTAAAAAAAGCAAAATTTTTTTGACTTTTTTTTTTGCAGGCGGTCACTGATGATTAATCCAGCTTGCCTCTACACGCTGTTGGGCCGAGGAGAACGACACGAACGGGTGGTGGGTATCGCTCTCGAACAATCTTCCCCTCAAATGAGCATCGAATGTGACCAAGTTCTTCCTGGAATTATTGGATCAAGAATCGCGTCTTTGAAGAGGATCCCGATCCATGTTTTGAGAGTTAATGGAGGCGATTTGAGGGTGGTGAACGTAGTCAATCCTGGAACCCTTTGCAGTCTTTGCGCCGACTTCGACAGTTTCTTCCTTCTGCGCTTCGTAAACTGTTATCGCGGCCACTTCAACGATTATCATGGACATATCTTCAGGAGCGATGTCGGTCATCGTGCTTTTCGATATTTGGTGGGTCCATTTTCTGCTGAAGAAAAACAAGTGGCCGAAGCCGAGTATCAAGAACGCCGTCAAGTATTGCATAATATCGACGATGTCATTAACCACGATTAGTTTCTCGGAATAACAGAAAATTTTGATGTAATATTTCTTGATAATACAGCCATTGTTTGCTTTCAATGAAATGGGCTCTGTTCTCTTTGTACAAAACGTCTCTTCTTCATCGCTTGTAGGAACAATGTTGCGCATAGCATGGCGCTATCTTTGTCATTCTAAATGAGCTGATCTACATATTAAAGTTTAAATTAGGTCTGGATTTGCCCCGAGTTTAAACATTTTAAATGCATTTTAAAAAACAGTATTAGTATTTATTGCTAGATGGCCTACCATGTATATCATCTGTGCAATCTGAAACGATTACGTTTCACGCAAGTTCGATAACGTCAGTTACGGTAACTGAAAGTGGGAAGCAGCTCCCCAAATAAGACTAATAGTTTATTTTAAATAATAATTTAAAAAAAACTCAAGGTAATACTTTCGGATACTTTAGTCGGTAAGTGTATTAGTCAGTAAGTCAATTTCCTTCTAATTTAACCTTAACAGACAATTATAGTTAAATTAAACTACCCTAAAAGGACGACCAATATTTATCATCATCCCCTGCGCGTTATCTTATAATTGTAATGTGCTGCCGTATTTGCTTTTCTAAAAATAGTGTGTATATAATTAAGCAGATTGTTCAAAAATGGGACTGGTCAAAATGACTGTGCGGTTGACTATCTACTTGATCATAGTGCTGGTCATCATCTTTTTCGCACCGGGACTGCCTCCGTACACCGAACTTGAGGCCATTCACCCAACTCCTGTTCGACCACTTCGCGGAGCTCTGGACCCAAAAGGCAACGTTCTAAATAAAGCCGAAAAGCTGTTTGAAGGAGAAATACCAGGTCCAGAAGGTTTAGAACCATCGCCAACAGATCCAGGCGTTTTCTACGCCGCTTTAGAAGGAGGAAAAATTGCTGAAATATCTGATAATGGCAACAAAATGAAAATCATCGCTAATCTTGGTGATGCCGATAAATGCGCTGCCGATTTAAGAAAGTGTAGTAGACCATTGGGTATCCGTTTTGACCACAATGGTAGACTTATTATTGCGGATGGTTACTTGGGTATATTCAGCATCAATTTGGAAAACGGTATTAAATTGGATTATAATTAAACTTTGATTAATTAGTACTAGTTTTTGGATAATTTTTGGATAGGTAAAATCAGCCATTTAGTCTCGAATGAGGAAGTTATCGACGGAAAAACTTCTAAACTTTTTAATGGCGTCGTTCCCGCCAAAGATGGCAAACTTTTTTACACAGTGTCCAGCACGAATTACTATTTAGATGAATGGAACGGTGATTACTTCGATGCCCCTTCTGGTCGATTAATGGTCTACGATCCGATCACGAAGAAGAGCAAAGTTCTTAAAGATGATATTTTTGTGGTAATATTGGGTTTCTGCATATTACATTTTTCTTTTAACTAATTTGTTTCCAATTGATGTAATAGGCTAATGGTATTATTCTCTCTCCTAATGAAGATGCCGTAATCGTTTCTGAATTACTGCAGTATCGTTTGATCAAGTACCACCTAAAAGGTCCCAAAAAAGGTGCATTATATCATAGTCAAACTTGCTTCTACTTACCTTAATTTTAAAAATAATCTTTTAATTAAAAGGAAAAACGGAGGTCTTTTTGGACGGACTTCCAGGAATGCCCGATAACTTGGGTTCAACTCCTAAAGGAAATATATTCGTTTCTTTGGTCATCCTCAAATCGGACAAACTTGATTTCATCTACAGTCAACCATGGCTAAGAAAATTGATTTTAAGGATCTTATATTTGATTAAAATCGCTTTAGATTTGATTCAAACTATTCTGGAACATCCTACCATCCGTGATATGGTTCCAACAGTAATTACTGAAAAGTTCTATTAATTCCCTCTTCTTTAATCTAATTTATAAATTCATTTCTAAGGCATTAACATCGTTTTCTATGAACCCACCTTTTCCAATCGGTTGCATCATTCTAGAAGTGAACTGGAATGGAGAAATCATCGATTCCTGGCATTCTAATTCATCCGATATTCAATTTATAAGTGAAGCCATAATTGTCGTAAGTTCATTTTACATAAAGCTTTCTTTTATCTTCAAGTTAACAATTTATTTTTTAAATAGAACGATTACATGTACCTTGGATCTCCTTTCAACAACTACCTGGGCCGACTTAAATTATCTAACTAGAATTTAAAAAAAGAGATATTTGTAGTTCTATTTCACATAGTGTAATATATGTATATCCAAACAATAAACAGACAAAAAGAAAATTTTAAAATCTGTACAAAAAAAGTAATAAGAAACGAGACGAATTCCGATTTTATCGATATCCAATTATGGGTTGTTGATGAAAGCCTAATTGCCTAAATGCAATAAAATAATTAATAATCCAAGGGCTCACATATTGAACATTTTAATGTAATATATATTTTTTGTTTTTTGATCCGGAGCAACTTTGAAATTTAAATTAAAATATTTTTTTTTTCTTTAAACGGTATCGATGGCACTACTATCCATTTGCAAGGATGTCCGATTTTACACTTTCAACGTCAGAACTGACTAGATATCGTCAAACTGTGACTACAGTTTCTTTCGTTCTCGAACTCGAAAAGCGGTACATTTCTACTTTACAAAGAATTTTACAAATTAGTTTTAAATTTAGTTTCATACAATACAGCCATAATATGGCGGTCATTGTCGGGATGGCGAAGGTTTTTGTGTGCCTCTATCTTCTCCGAATCTATCCTTCATTTAATACGTTTGTGCGGTTAGTCATCCTTGTGAGCTTGGTGAAATATTGGACAGGAATCTGAAGATGTCAAGGCCCGTTTCATCGCTATTCAAATTAATGACATTCGATTTCATCGGCTATCAAATTAATGAAATCGCAATAATAGTAAGTCGGATCCTTAATTAATATTTAATTGCTAGAGATTACGACAGAAATCTTCAATCTACCATTCTACCATAAAGACTGTTTCAGTTCATAAGCAGCTCCTCATTGATGGATCATAAAGCTGTGAAGAAAATTAAGCTGTTACTGATTGTCTTGATTGAATATACGATTGCCTTTTGAGAAAATCAGTGATTTATAGCGCGCTTATTCTGGTGAAAAAATCATAATAGGTTCAGGCCTACATTTAAAGCCGTACTGAAAAGCTACAAAGAACTCCTACTGCTGGTGATGAGTCCAAGTTGAAAGTTGATGCAGCGCTGATATTCATGCTAATAATTGCTAATAAAGTGTTTGTTAAAAGTTGAAAAGAATTGTAATGCTCTTCCAGAATGGAAGAATCCATGGATAATTTAGATATTTAAATATATTTAAATAAAAACAGTATAAGTATTTACTGCTAGATGGCCGACCATGTTTGTTATCTAATAAATCCTAAATGATCACGTTTCACGCAAGTGTCGATGACAGCAGTACTCTTAACTGAAAGAGAAAAGTAGCACCTCTTCTAAAACCTAATAATTTATTCGTTAAAAATATTTACAAACTCAAGGTGATATTTCCGGATATTTACATTTAAAAGTAAGTAAGTTAGTGTTTGGTAACCTGGACAGATAATTATTATTTTTCAATTAATGATTACAAATATTTATCATCATCTTATGCGCGTTATCTTGTCTTGTACTATAATGTGCTGCCGTATTTGCTTTTTCTAAAAATAAAAATACTGAAAGTATATATTAATAAAACAGATTGTTCAGAAATGGGACTGGTCAAAATGACTGTGCAGTTGACCATCAACTTGGTGATTGTGCTGGTCATCATCTTTTTCGCTCGGACTGCCTCCGTACACCGAACTTGAGGCCGTTCACCCAACTCCTGTTCGCGCACTTCGCGGACCCCTGGACCCAAAAGGCAACGTACTAAATAAAGCCGAAAAGCTCTTTGAAGGAGAAATACCAGGCCCTGAAGGTTTAGAACCATCACCAACAGATCCAGGCGTATTCTACACCACTTTAGAAAGAGGACAAATTGCTGAAATATCTGATAATGGCAGCAAGATGAAAATCATCGCTAATCTTGGTGATGCCGATAAATGCGCTGCTGATTTAAGAAAGTGTGGTAGGCCATTGGGTATCCGTTTTGACCGTAATGGAAAACTTATTATTGCGGATGCTTACTTGGGTATCTTCAGGATCAACTTGGAAAATGGTATTAAATTTCAAATGCGATTAATTAGTTTAAAGTTTTTGACGATTTTGTTATTAGGTAAAATCAGTCATTTAGTCTCGAATGAGGAAGTTATCGACGGAAAAACATCTAAATTTTTCAATAGCGTCGTTCCCGCTAAGGATGGTAAACTTTTCTACACCGTGTCCAGCACAAGTTACCATCTAGATGAATGGAACGGTGACTTCTTTGATGCTCCTTCTGGTCGATTAATGGTCTATGATCCGATCACGAAGAAGAACAAAGTTCTTAAAGAGAACGTCCATGTGGTAAATTTGATCTAAATCTGTATTTATTTTAATTCTCGTTAAAATGTTGACGAAAAATTACATCAGGCAAATGGTATTATACTCTCCCCTAATGAAGATGTCGTAATCTTTTCTGAATTGCTGCAAAGTCGCTTGCTTAAGTACCACTTAACAGGACCCCAAAAAGGTACACTGCATCACCTTCAAATTTGCTTCTAATTATCTTAATTTGAATCATACTTTTGAAAGGGAAAACGGAGGTCTTTTTGGACGGACTCCCAGGAATGCCCGACAATTTGAGCTCAACTCCTAAAGGAAATATGTTTGTTTCGTTGGTCATCCTTAAATCGGACAAAGGAAGTCCTCTTGATTACATCTACAGTCAACCATGGCTAAGAAAATTGATTTTAAGAGTTTTATATTTGATTAAAATTGCTATGGATTTGGTCAAAACAATGCTGGAACATCCTGCCATCCGTGATTTGGTTCCAAAAGTATCATCTATACAGAAAAACTCTATACTTTACTCCTTCTTATTTTAATATAATTTATTAATCAATTTTAAAGGCTTTGAAATCGTTTTCCTTGAGCCCATCTTTTCCAATTGGTAGCATCATTCTAGAAGTGAACTGGAATGGAGAAATGATCAATTCCTGGCACTCTAATTCATCCGATATTCAAATGATAAGCGAAGCCATAATTGTCGTAAGTCAATTTTCCAAAAATCTAATTATATATTAAATAAATTTGTTCTTTTTAAAAAAAAATAGAACGATTACATGTACCTTGGATCTCCTTTCAACAACTACCTGGGCCGACTTAAATTATCTAACTAGAAGAAAAAAAGAGATATTTGTAGTTCTATTTCACATAGTGTAATATATGTATATCCAAACAATAAACAGACAAAAAAGAAAATTTTAAACTCGGTACAAAAAAAAAGTAAGAAGAGATGTTTGCTCGGTTTTCCTTTTCGTGTTAAGTAGGATATTATTTTAAAGCCCGAAATATTTGAACACATTTTTTTTCTGCTGGTGAAACAAAATCGTCATGGGACCTAATTTTAAAAGACTATATGACCAAAAATAACGAAAAAAGAAATTACAGGCGCTATTCTTTTTGTTTTAAATACATATCATGGGGGGATGTAATAATATTGAAATCATATGTACAAATAAAAACGATTGAAGAATTTATGTAAAAATTGTATAGGATGTGTGATGTCTTTTGTGTGTGTGTCCAATATTATTTTATTCAACGTCGGATTTGACGAGTAGAAGCGACGTGTTGCTGCACTGGCTATCACCGACGCCTTCATCCTTATCTCCGCGGGATTCGCTGGAATCATCCGAGCGATCCGTCACATCCAGCGGAGTCCAGCAGCTCGGCGATGTTTCCCTAAATTTTCACAATTATTACAATGATGTAAGAGCCATTTAATTAATTTAATACCGGTAGCGGTGAAGGTAGAGGTTGTATTGATAATCAAGATTGGTAGATTTGGGCCGTAACCGGTTAACAGCTGTGAGTTTAACAGCCGCAGCGGCCGCAGAGGCCATATTCTCTTCGTGCAATCTAAGCCTCTGGCACTGTCGAGCTACACAGAAGGCCAGAACGGCTACAATTAAAATGAGACCGGCCACTAAAGAGACGCAAACGAGGATGGCCGTCAGCAGCGCTGTTCCGTCGCTGGATGACATTCCATCTGTAAAAGTAAATAAAAAAATAAATTTGTCAAGTCATGTGGTCCAACAGGTCGTCCTTCAACACTAGAATATGTATAAGTTCCCCCTTAGGGCCCATACGCCAAAGTCAATACAGACTTCTAAAAGATAAAATAACTTCCTCCTTCTGGAGAAAGTAATGGCGTCTTACCTCTATCACCTCCTTCTTCTTCGATAATATTGCGATTCTGCTGGCCAACGGTAGAGGCTTCATCATCGCAAACTGGACAGCATTGACCCTATTAAAATTATAAGTTAATTAAGGACATAATTAAGCTTAAATTCAATAAAAAACTAACCGAAATGAAGACTGGATTGAGACATGCAAGCGGACAATCCATTTTAGTACAACTGGATCCTTCCGGATTGCAGACGCAACGAGTGCAGTCATCCGTCTGCCACTTTTCTCCGTAATTATACGTCTTATTAGCCGGACCAGTGCACATTCTTGGAGACGGAGTTGTGGTCGTAGAGCGGCACTGACAAGCCGGACAACCCCGACTATCGTGAACCAGTCCCAGAGGGCACTTTTTATGGCAAGGTTGGATGGATGGACACCTCTGACATTTGCAGACTGGGCACCCTCTTCCGTCCGTTTGGAAGCCGTGTGTGCACATCTTCTTGCAGGGGACTTTTGGGCAGCTAATGGCCTCGTTCTCATTATTACTGTTGTTGACTGACGTGACGTAATCTTCGTCTTCTTCATCATCGTCCTCTTCTTCCTCTTTCCGACGTATAGTAACTGCACTCAAGTCCCGGAAATCTTCATTCGGAACCTTTTAAAAGAGAGAGAGAGAGTGGTTCTTTATCTAATAATATAAAAAGCAGATGGTATATAACAGATGATAAGTGATCTCAGGCCTGTCAGATATATTATAAATGTTTGAGCAACATATATGATGACTTTTTGACATATCCTTATCAGTGATGATATTAATAATACGAGCAGTAGCCTTGTTTATATGGATTAGAGCCGTAGAGTAAATTTATCTCAAGTGAAAACTTTTCACGCGTGATATGCTAATTGAGTTTTTATATACCTTTCGGCACTGACACAACTCCCTGCCGCTAGAGTCAACGACTCTCCCGTAGTTGCACTGCAGGTGGCATTCATCTATTGCACAATAATAATGAATAAAATTAAAATTGAGAGAATTGGGATTAATAATAGAATACCGTCGCAAACTGGGCAGCATTCTCCCGGTACTTTGCGAGGATAAAGGCACGGCGTTCTGCAGAAAGAAGCTTGGCATTTTGTTTGGCCGTCACGGCACACGCAGGTCGTGCAATCGTCCTCCATCCATGTCTCGTTTAAAGATACTTTCTTCCCTGAAGGACTCACGCAACCTGTAAATGTAAATAAGCATCATAATTCAATTTTCCCGTTGCGGGTAGCGTTAGTCTTTTGTTTAGGAAATAGTTTTGAAATTATTATCAATACAATGACGTAATTAGTAAGCTTCATTACAGTGAACTGCTTCTTCAAGTTTCAAAATACAGTAATTAGAGAACAAGAAAATCAATCTCTGATGTGGCATTGTGCCAATTTTACAGAAAATATTTGGACTGGTTTTATATTTTTGGTTAAATAATATCTCATTTCATTGGCGCCGATCAGCGCACAGTCTTCTCCTTATTTAGATTCACGATTTCTTATGTGTTATTTTGACAGTGTCTGGAATAACAGATTGTATCAGCTCATGTCCACATGTCAAAAAAGAATTGAGAAAGTTGCTGGAAAAAAGGACAAAAGATTATCAAAAAATTTTGATGGCAACAACACCCTTTTTTGATCTAAAGAGAAACTATCAAAAGAAAAAACATGACTCTACGTGAACTTTGTTGCCAAACTTTTCCCAAATGTGGAGAAAAAAAAGAAGAATTCTTATTGCAGAGTCAGCGACGCTCATCGTCGTAAATCATTTTTCACATCCTCCATTGTTTAGAAAAGGAAACGAATATCTCTTTATTGATGATGACAACCGATTTTTCTCTGAAAAAAAAACTTGTTACGTTGCTATGCTGTTAAAAGTCCTTGAAAAAATATACACCAGTTATATGGGCTCCCCTTTTTTTCTAGCTGCAATAAATTCTAATTAACGTCAAATTATGCTAGGCGCCATTGAGTCTCTGATGTCGGGTAGGTGATAACAAAAAAAAGGGCCCTTCTTTTTTTTCTCTTTCTACCTATTTCGCACACTTAAGTAAAAGTCACATGGCGCCAACATATGTTGCATCCAAGCGTGAATTAACCTCATCTTAAATAGAATTAACCAGCACTTTGAAGTAGTTGCGAAATGAGATTATCAGAGGAGACATTCCTCAACTATTTCGGCACAACAAACAAATTGGGCAGTACAAGTGGCGCCGCCGCATCACTCCAATAAAAACATCAATAATATCAAGATCAACTTTTTTCTTTATTCTTTTAAGCCGGTTTTAAGCGTTTTGAAACTTTTTACTGATAAACTGTATTTTCTTTTGGGAGGGACAAAAGCATTGTCACGACTTGGTGTCAACTTTCGACCGTACGTTATAAATTTCCTGCTCCCCAAACAGGGGGAAATAAATCCGGCCTTTGGAGATCAAAACAACCCGCGCGCATTTTTCTCTCTCACTCAAAAGTAAACAAAAACATTCTTTTCTTCTAAAGTCGACAAAAATAATTTCACGTCAGCTTGTAAAATTTATTAAAAGTAGATTGGAATTTGAAGAATGCATCCTCATTAGGCAACTTTTACGACTCTTTATATAATGATGAAAGGGAGGTTTAACGACCATGAATAATATGCTTAATCCCAAGAAGAAGAAAAAAAAGGGGTCAAGGTATATATGACATTATAACCGACCAGTTTCAACATTTTTGACCGTCAGTGATACGGCACACATTTTCTTTTTCTTTTTTATTATTGAACTGGAAAAAATATTTATTCTATACAAGACAGGACAAACAACACCATATAACCATTTCAGTACTTGATATACAATTTTTAAAAACATGCAGATAGACCACGTTTTTATATGGTGAAATACATATAACCGAGATAGAACACGTGACTTTTTTCAAATCCGGGATTTTCTCCGCCATTGTGAAACACAATTTTTTTTTAAAAGAAAAAAAGAAAAGTCTCTTTTTTTATATGTCAAATAGGGAGATGCTGCTGGTTGTTATTGTGGACGTTAAAGGATATATCGTAAAGACACGACACCATAAAGAGCTCCCCAACAAATATTTCAAGTGTCTAAATAAAAAGAAAACTAAACTGACAGTAAAGAGGAAGGAATGTTACACGGAATAATGTGAGGCTTCTTTTGAAGCTCACGTTTCACTGGGAATTGAATTTTCTATTTAAAAATTCTCCAATTCAAATTACCCGCACATGTAAATCCAACAACGTCAGCCCAACTGTCAGCTGATTTATGGCACCGGAGGCTGACGATGTCATTAACTTTTTTAAGATTCTTTAAGACATGTTTCGTCTATTGTGGCAAATTTATGGTTAAATTCCAACATGGTTCCTAATGAGAGAACTATAAAAAATAGGAATATCTACCGTAGCAGACGGGGCAACATGAACCGGGTGGTGTAATGGCAACGCCGCACTGTCCCAGGTCGCGGCAGAAGGAAACCCGGACGCAAAAGGTTAAGCCTGAAGAGCATCTGCACTGTTGGCAGCCGTCCAGTGAAGGCCATGAGGCGCCATCCTCGTAAGTGACCCCATCCACTGTGCACTGCGGTGGTTGCCGCACAACTTCACCGCCAACTGACCAATCTGTCAAAACAAAAGAATGTTATTTTTGGAGTGGGCTCGCTGTTGAAATCTAGTCCATCAACAAAGAAAACAAACCAGCTATCCACTAATTGCGAAATAAAATAAAAACACGAGCTAATTTAGGACCAACAATATGTTAAATTGGTGCATATCTCGGTCATTAATCTCTTTGGTAAACATTTTAAACTCCTTGTCTATATGATTGAGCACGTTCAATCACGGAATTTCCGTCGTGCAGCGTGACAAATTGCTATAGGGGCAGTTCATTAGAAAAGAAGAATGGCCATCATAATAATAAACCGCAACGTGACTTGTAGTAAAAGTAAGAAAAACATTGTGTATATATAGAGGCGCGTGCGCTATATATATATTATGCAAGAAACGTGAAGCTCACACGCAGCAGCAGCACTATTTCGTTCAAAAAGGCGCCAGTCAGTCCCGTTGCCTGTGCCCCATCTACTTTGTATATATAATCACGACAGCCGTTGCGCTTATATATATAGTAGGCTCCTGCCAAGTTTTTTCTTTCTACTTCGTTCATTTTACGGCGTCGTGTGTTTCATCACGTTGGGGGCGGGCGGGAGGCAATCATCCCAAGGCCGGATATCTCTCATCATCATAACATCACTTAAAGTTTTAAGCTCTTACCTGTCAGTAGGATTACTAGAGTCAAGAATTTGGCGCCAAAATTCATATTGTTCTCGGTTTTTTGGTTTAAGCGCACTTTTCAAAATTTTTAAAATTTTCACAGGTAACAGACACCTGCTGTGCCTCTACTCTTGCACATTTTTTTATGTTGAAATAAAACGAGAGAAGTTTATAGAAGATGTTGCTTTCACGAAGGACGCAATGCGACTGAGTTGAGAAAGGAGAGAGGTGCTGCTCATATAACAACATCGTATTTTGACGGATACTATACTTCACGCCGAGTGTACCTATACATATTACCTCTATTTTTCCTGCTCTCTTATCTTTTTGCGGTTCTTATTAACTATATTTTAGAAAGGTATATAAATTAGTATAGATTTTTCTAAATGTAAACAAGTTTGAGTTTGGCGTGTCTCAAGGTGCACTACAAAGTCCAAAAACGTTTGATACATAATCGAGACCTTGAATTCGAAAATCGCAGTATATTTCCTTGTAGCGTCGTCTGCCAAAAACAGCAACAACACGATTCGCGCACATTCCTGATATATCACACACATAAATCCATGTCTAATACCTACCACTTTGATTTGTGTGCTTTTTCGTTGTAAACTTTGATAAAATACGGAAATATATATATATATCAAAAATACAATACAGCCTTTGTGTTTGTGTGTGTACCGTGCCTTATCATTTATATTCTTCTTTTTTATGTAATAAATATATTCTTGACCGCGGACGCTAAAATACACAAAGAAAAAAGGATCGGAATTTTTCGTTATGCTTGTTTATTTTTTTTTTACAAGGAATCCTTGTGCATTCTTCAGGATCAAATTTCACGCCGTGTGCCTGAATATATTCCATTAGAATTTTTCAAAAATTATAAACTAATTGTTATCGTCCCTTTAGTGTCACATAAATTCCAAAAGATTGGAATCCCGCCCATATAGCAATCTCGGATCGTGTTTATTTGAACTTTGGTATATAATAGAAAAGCAATTTCGTCATTTCTTTACATATAGTTTTCAAACTATTTGAATTTACAAGATGGAGAGAAAGAAAAAAGATTACATCGGAATTTTTGGCTCTTTTTGATCGGATGACTCATGGGTCAGTGACTTGCTGGAACAGTACGTATTATTTATAACACAGCAAAGCTGCCTATTTTTTGAGAGTGTGTGCTCAACTTCTACTTTTATGCAATCGTAAATCAACATGTTGAAAACCTGGGGAGGCTTTCTCGGAAATTTTTTGGCATCGCCGTGTGCCTGGCATTAACGAGCTTCGTGACAAATTCGCATTCAAACTATTTTTACTCTTTTTTGAAAAATGGTTTTTAATTTTCCTAGCGACGTTATTGTAAACAAATAAGGATATTATTTATCTTAGATAACAAAATATGTGTCTGGAGGACGAATATCCCGCGGGATTCTCGGTATAATTTCTGTCTCATATTTTAGGCGCAAGTTTTATTTTTAGAGCAACTGATAAAATATTTTTTCTGCAGGGCTCTCTCAGAAGCGTTAAAATGGCACTCGTTGACTATCAATCACGGAGGTGTTATCATCATAATATTCGGTTTTTTGACGGCTGAGTGGCAAATTCCATCTACTACTCGTCCCAGGAATCCCTAAACTCTACGCCCTATAATAAAAGCAGCTGTTCCTGCAGGGTAAAAGCCTTAGTCATCATCCGATTGGGCTTATTATATACAGGATACATGCTGCTACTGCTGCGTCGAGAGCGTCAACAATGATGTCATCCGTTTCCGAGAGATGCGCCCACCCTTTTTCCCAACTTCCGGCGCTCTTCGTTCAACAATAATAGTACAGAACAGCACGTGTGCTAAAAAAAGAGTGAATTCACGTGAAACCTATATCGTACTGGGCCCAGTTGAGCGACCACTTTTTTACGGCTTATTATTTTTGTTTTGAATTTATTGAGGGGTCTACATTAAATTTGAAAAATGAACATCGTAATTCTTCAAATTATGCATATTATGATAATTTTAAATAATTTTTGTCTTAGCTACTTTTAAAGATAAATGAATAAAACGTGTGGTGGCTTTAGCGGATCGACACTGCATTTTGGTATAAAAGAGTGATTCTTTTCAACAACTCCAAACAAAACAATATTATCATAATAATCTATACAGTCTATTCTAAATTACGAAAAATGGGTGTTGGTATATCTATCTATAGCATATGACAGGAGAGAGAGAGAGAGTGATACATCTAGGGAGGGAAAGCTAGCAGACGAGAATAACCGGATCATCCATCAGATTTTGGGAAGACGCACCACTACCAGCCACCAGTTGCTTTCAGAAGATAGATCGACATCCTTATTCTCTACTGCTTCTGATGGATGAGGACTTTGACCTTTTAGCATGTTTACATTGTTTGTCGTAATTCGTATGTAAGCCCTAAATACAATTTTCTACAGTCCAACGTCTAAAAATGGAAATATGTGGCTTCACAATGTATTACATTCGACATGGGCGGTCAAAAAAAAAGTAAAGAATGGATCTTGTATGATATGCATCGTGTCCATTGAAATAGAGGGGATGAATCACCCTGACGATGGTGCCGTCCCGGACGCGTCAAGTTTCTCGGGCGACCAGCTGTGGCATTCTCCCCCTGCGCGCTTTTTCACCTTTTAAGGACCCACTTGGTGTGTCTCCAAAAACTCGTGATAAATAATGTGTGTCAGGGTGAAAACTAAGAAGAATAAGATAGAGAGAAAAGAGTATCACTTCCCGATTTATTTATATTTTTTTAAAAGCCTGTTTTTTTTTTCTTTTTGCCCCAACGCCCTTCATATGCTCGTTTAAGGGACGACACAAACAAAAAGATAACATAACAACTCGAGAAAGGATATTCCAAGTCAACAGGGAGAATAAACAGAAAGCTTTACTTTTTCCGCTCCACATTGGAGAGTTTTAGGTTATTTAAACAATTATCTTTAACAAAATCCGCATTTTTTAGTCAAGGACTCGAAGATAGAGCGTTACAAAATGAAAAAAAGATAAGAAGGGTGTATTCAATACATATATAAAGGAGAATAGCTGCCAGCAATTCAAGTCTCTTCTTTTACGCATTATATCCTTTTCAGTTGTTTTTATGAGTCGCTTTGAGTGTCTCTCTATATCGTATATGGTTGTTGCCACACCATTTACATCTAATTTGATTCGAAATGACCATCTTCTCTTTTTGAATATTATTCAGTTTGGTATGTTGGATAAAATAGGTTTTTTCCCACCTGTAATCTTATGATGTCAATGCCGAGCATCATATTTGATTGATAAAAAAATTAATCTCAATATAAGAAAAAGATATTTGAAAATTAAGATAAAATTCCGCGTGCGTGAAACACCTGCAGTTCTTTAGACTATAGAAAAAAAATCCTAACGGAACATAATGAATGTAAAACATTTCTGACATAATTACTAGCGCGTAACCAAAGGCCAAACATTTATAGATGTTATAAGCATCAATGAATATTAATTTTTTTTATGACATCATTGCCAAGTTTGCAGGTGACTCACGAAACCAGCTCTGCATTAATTAATATACCTTAATCGCCCCTTATATTTTCCATTATTAAGGTGGTGAAATCAGCTGCATCAACATGGTCACGTCCACCAGACACTTTCAGTCGGAAAGATCTAAAAATATTGGCCAAAAAGCCACTCTCTCTCTAAGAGATATTCAAATACTTAATAGAAAAATTCAACACCCACCCATTATTATCTCAACAGCAGCTCCATTCTTGGTCAAAGAAAAACAAGACGACAATCAGCGTTTTTTAAATTGTTTTCCTTATTTTATATATATATAAAGTCGTTCGTAAAAAGAATTTTTTTAAAAACAGGCATCAGTTATTACCATAGAAAGAGAGAATATATATATATGGAAGCTGACAGGACACATTATATAAGAGCTGTTATACAATAAGAAGAAAGAAATATTTTGTGATGTGTATCTCCTATATGGCCTATCACCCAATTTCATTGTTGTAAATTTCTTCTTTGTGCAAATGGGCGGATTCAAAAAAAAAAGTTATATAATTTATATATAATAAATGCATGGCGAGTTTTCTTAAAACGGTTCCAGGGCGGATTCACGAAATAAGGGGACGCAAAAAAAAAAAAAAAAATGATTCGTAATCTTGTGACAAAAAAAGAGCGAGTTAATTTCTCAATAGAAATCTCCACTGGTGTAACCGCCGTTCCAGTCTTCTCCTTCTGTGGTTGTTCCACCATCATTAAGGATCGCTCCTTCTTCTCCTCCGCCTTCCAGCACTTCTTCAAAAAGTACTTGATCCAAAGCTAATTTTTAAAAATATAAATAATTAATGATTATGACCTCATTTCAATTAATTAAACAGAAAATACCTTGAAAGACTTGCTCGACTCGTTTCATAACCTTGAGTGTTCCGGATAACTCCCTGGAACTGGATCGGCCTCCCGTAACGGCATGGATTGGCGATTCCGTCACGCAATCTGCCAACCTATTGAGCGTATCGTCGATGAGGCCAAGCCGTTCCAAATCATCCAAATACTGCGGCCTACAATTTGTATAAAACAAATTCTATAATCAAGATTTATTCTCTCGCATTTTCGATGAAAGATATATACCGGAGTTTCCGCAAGAGTCCCTCCGCATTCCCTCGGATTTTAGATGACAGTCCGTGGATGGTGGAAATGACCAGATTATCTAACGCTTCCAGCTTAGTGCGGGCACGTAGAGACGAATTAGAGGCGGATGTCCGCATAAGCAATCCGTCTTCCATGTAATGCTATGTATTAAAAAAAGAGAAAATAAATAATTTGAAAAGAATAAGAATAGAAAAGAAAAAAATAATGTTATACCTTGCGGCGAGGAGAGCCGGGACTTGAATTAAGGTCAATATCATTACTCGTAATGCTGGCCAGGTCACTGAAATCCGCCGGAAGACTAGGCGGCGAACTGTTGTGATGGCGGTATTGCAAGTGAGTAGAAGAAGACGAAGAAGAAGAAGGCATCAAATTGAGCCCGAGGTAGTGAGCCCTCGTAGAGGCAGCCGATCCCGTCTTAGATATAGCTTTCTTTGACGGACTGCTGTTATACATCGTTTCAGTCTCATCTTCAGAACTGTAAAACATGGAAGATGGTTTCCGGTAGGAAGTCCTCCTATTTCCATTGCTGTACTTCATCTCCATCTCCTGCTGGATCTCGCTGGATCGTTCCAATCCGGAGCGGTTCTTGGGGCTATTCACGCAGGTGAAGGAGGCAGAGCGGATGATCGTCCTGGGAGGCGGAGATGGACTCTGAGAGGAAGGACTGATGCTGCTGGTCACTGGACCGATCATACTCTGGCTCATGGTGAGCGTCGTAGAGCGTCGGGCGGCCTCTTTCTTCTTGCCCTCAGCGGCCGCTTTCATAGGATCGTAATTCTTCCGCCGCTTCCAGTTCTGAAATTCCGCTTCTTTAGAAGAGAGAGTGGAATTGCTCCGGCTCTTCCGGGGACCTCCCATCGGAGGGAGATTGACAGGCTGCTGCTGCTGGATGGGATTCTTGCAGACTTTGGGCTTCACTGTTGGCGTCGTACTAGATGATGTCTTATTGCTACCGACACGAAGACTGAATCTTCCACCGTCATTGCGGGAGAAGGAAGAGGCGGAAGCCGTGGATCCTGCCCGGCTTGATGCCTGACTCTGTCCGGAAGCGGACGACAGTTTCCGTGCGGAAGGAGCTGGCACTTGAGGACTTGAGCCGCGCGAAGGAGACCCACCTCCTCCGCCGGAAGGATTTGAAACATTCGTCTGATCACCATCCAAACCGAGTCGACCTCGACGTAAGCTGAGGGCTCGGTTGTACCGTACAGTAGGTGCATTCTGTCCCTATAAAAAATTTAAATTCTTTAGAAGTGTTTTTGATTAATTTAGAAGTTATAAATTACAGCTGCTTTGTGATCCTCGTGATGCCTGGATCGAGAGCTCGTCTCTCCGGAAGTGATATCACTAAGACTGCTGTCGGAATGGAGGCTTTTGGCATCTTCACCTCCACTTCCGTGTAGCTCGTTGTGAATGACGTTATTTACGCCGGCCTGAGTAACAGCTGTACTGCCGGAGGTAGAAGAAGAAATGACGTAGGAACCTTTCCGGACATTTCCCGAAGGAGTATTGGTAGTTGTGGCCGTAGACTGTTGATAGGATTCATCAAGACTTCTTATTTTAGCTCTTAATTGAGCACTCAATTTGCGACCTGTTAATAATCAATTGACAAGGTTATATAACAACGTCTAGACAATCACTAGACACTTGTTTTCCCCGAAAGAAAAGTTTAACTCGATTCAAACACCTCACCGTTTCCCTAAATGGTCAATTTTCATTCGAGAGCCTTGCCCCAAAACGATGCATTATATAAGATAAGGAATCAGCTTTTTGGCAAGATTACCGACTTCATAATATAAAAAGAAAAGCCCCATAAAAGGTAACACAAAAAGAGAAGAAGAAAAAAAGGGTGGATAGACAAAATACAACCAACATCCACTGATGCGTAAATTTTAGGCTTAACAACTAGGAAAAAATAGAAAAATACCAATACTATTTTCGATGTCGCCGCCCGGAAGCTGGGCGGAAGTGGGTCTGTAGCTCGTACTGCTGCTCCTAGTCTCCACATCCGATTCCGTGCTACTCCGACCGTCCATTCGGGCCTAATTCAATTTAAATTAAGTTAATCTAATTGAATTTTAATTATATTTAATTGATTTAACCTGCATGGCGGATACGACGGACTCCGTATCCCTAAGGAAAGATTCCGTCTCTAAACTGCTATCACTTGGATCGGACATTTCAGCCGGACTAGGCCTCGTTGAGGATCGGGATCGGGGAGTCGAAACTGGCGGAAGACTCGGCAACTTCCGTCTGGGACGGGCAGTAGTGGGCAATTCCGGCGGAGGAGGCCTGTGCTGCGGATGTGAAGGCGGTTTAACCGAAACTCCCGAAGGGAGCATGGCAGCCGCTTCCTGCTGCTGGACGACTTGAGCGGCCCAATCGCTCACCCACTGCGGATGATTTCCGGAAGAATTAGAAGAATCCAGCGGAATAGAAGCGGCAGATACAACTAATCCAAAGACTCTGTCAATATCCCGACGGGATTGATCCTCATCCGGAGACGGACTGTCTTTGCCTATTGTGTAAGTGCCCGTCTCGCTGGCCGTGTCGTCGTCATTATTCTCTGCTTGCTGCTGCTGCTGATGGATTAGCTCCTCCTCTTCAGCAGCGTCATTGGCTACCGCAATTTCATTGTCCACTAACACAATTTCCTCTTCGTCCTCTATCCCTTCCGGATCGGACTGTTGTTGCTGTAGTTTACGTCGGTTGCGGCTGCTGCTGCCCAAGGCGGGTGGTGGTGGTGGTGGACGTCCACTCTTCACGGGGGAGGAAGGTGGAGTGGGTGAGGGCGTTCTCTGCTTAAGGCCCACTTTGGATGACTTTCGCTGCTGTTGAGCAACACCACTGCCATTGTTGTTATTATTCTGACTCGCCCGATTGACTGAAGAGTTCCGGCTGCTGCTGCTGCTCTCTCCTGTAAAACCATATAAAGAAGAGTGATGTCGATTTGGCAACCTTGATAACATGTTCTAAATTCCTCACCTTTGCTGTTAGGAGTGGCAGAACGTCGCGAATTATGCGGAACTGAAGATTCCATCAGAGGCAGTTGATGGCCGCCTCCGCCCAGCCTGCTGCTCAAGGACTTGAGCATCTTGGCGTTCTTGCTCTCACTCGTTGACTGCTGCTGCTGCTCACAAGTGCTCTATAAATAATAAAGAAATGATGTAACAATTTGTTTTGAGGGGAGAAAATGTGAAATTTAGGTCCATGGCCGCTGGAGGGAGGTTATAGACGAGCCATAAGACCATATCAAGGTATACGAAGGTCGGGGCTGGGAGCTCCCGTGAGTGCGTAATAATAATCACTGCATGGATGATATCATCTCTTATATACCCTTGGCTCTGACAAACAATGATACCTTCCCGATTAGGAAAAACTTCTCTTTTTATGTTCCTTTTCTTTTTCATAGATGACGAATGAATAAAGAGATGTCATTGGCCTCCCTCTATTTGATGAGCTAATTCACCTTGGTCGTTGTGGAAGAGTGACGGGCCGAAGTGAGCCTCTCTGCGAGCCGCTTGGGCGTCTCCTTCTTCTTGTGAACAGGTGTCACGTCCCCGAAATCGATGGTGAAGGCCAGCGGCTCCAATTTGACGGACGAAGAGCAGCTCTCACTCTCTTCCTCTTCTTCTTCTTCCTCTTCGGGTTCTTGAACAGCTGATGACGTATTCAGAGAATCCTTACTGAAATCCAGCGAGGAAGAGTTGACCGCCGGTGGGCGTTGCTCCATGCACGATCCACTATCCGCAATCCACTGACCTGAATTGATCCAACAACAACCAACACCGTTAGACTCTTTTTTTTATGATTATTTTGGTTCGGTCTCATCCGTCACAAAGGCGTGACAACAATAAAAGAAAGGCAACCGTGTCCATACCGATCCTCTCTTTTAGGAATGTTATTCAATAATGAGAACTTGGTTTTCCGTTTTTACGACTTTTTGAAACGCATCCCCGGAAGTGGACGAAGTCGATTAGCTACTTAAAGTGTCGTAAAAAATAGAAACGACCTAGATATATATATTTTCTGCGAGAAAATTATCCTGTATGATGCCGGAAAGTAGGTATAGCAGCGAATGAAAGGGACTTGGGAAATGTGTCGTGAGAAGTGCCTCTGGAACGTCAACTGGAATGAACATATCCATCTTAAACTCTCACGTTGTTCAAATTGCCAGACGACAGGGGCCGATTTTCTAAACTTTTTCAATTCCATTCAAAAACTGGTTTTAATAAAAACAGGTGTCGAAAAGTCAGTCCATAGTCACGTGCTATCAAAAAATCCTTTTTTAGTAGGGCAGGCCACACACACATTCAAAAAGAGTTCACTTCTGAATTGAAATAAAAAGATACCGCTATCTGTGGTCAAATAAAATAGCGGGATTCAAATATAATATGCTAATATCATCACCTCTTTTTAAAATATTACGTATTGAGCACTGGAGGACTAACAAAAAAACACGTCCGACTCCTTGAGCCTTTCACTGCTGAATGGACTACCCAAAACCGGGAATGAGGTCTTGAGCAAGAAGGAAAGGACAAGACTGTAAAAAAAACCAACGGTCCGTGTAATGACCGCACGGGACCGAAAGCGTGATCGATTGAACTCCGTGATCACGACTATTGAAAAAATTCTTAATAAAGCTGTGAAACGGTTGAGCGCACGAGCGGAGAAAAAACTTCCGACAGATGGAGAGATAAACTGGACCACCAGATGTTATACTTTTAATATTAAATCCCGTTTTTTAGATGATAACTTTTAATTATATATTAACCCTGAGGGGAGAAAACCTGTTGACCTCAGGCTGATTATGAAAGGGCACGTGAACGTCTGTTACAGAACGTGACTTGAATAATAATAAAAGAAACTCTCTCACCATATTTGTTCCAACGTTGTCCAGCAGGTGTCGCTGTTAGAGAATCCTCTGAATAGTTGGAATGGATGCTTGCGTTGCTCATACTCGTACTCAGAGGTACAGCAGCTGCGACGGGAGAGAGAGATTTATCTCCAGGTGATGATGATGGAGGAGCTGCTCCACTCGAATGAGGACTGGAAAAGTAGACTGGACGGCGCTGCACTTGAGGAGAGAGGATCCTATCCAAACTGGCTTTGCGCATCGGCGGTGATTCCCTCACTGATGTCCGTTCTGTAAATAGTAAAATAATAAGTGGTGAAACTTTTCTTTTTCTTTTAAAAGATAGATACGCTCTCTAGGAACGAGACAATTCAGATTTCTCAAGAATGAGAGTGAAAGGCTTTCTAAAATAAATATTTTTTAAAAGGACCTTCAACTCTTGTGATTTTCCAATCTCACCGTTTTTGTATTCCAAAGAATCTGGCTCTTTACTGTCGTCCATCGTGAAGCTTGAAACGGGCGTGAAATAATGTCCAGACGTTTCTTGACTGCTGCTGCAGTGACAAGTGCAAGCCATCTGAAAGAAAAATCTCATTAGTATTCTACTCGCAACAAACTTTACAGGTCGTTCGACTCTAAAGAGAAAAGTAAATTTTCTGATTTTTTAAATAAAAATAATTATATTTCAAGGCCTATGACGTAAGCTATATATATTTACCTGGGAGGGCTGCGATGCTGCTGTCGGCGGAAGGTTAGACCAGAGGCCGTCGGATGACGAGTCCATGGCCGTTGCCTCTTCTTTGTCACGAAGTCTTTTGTTGAGTAAGCATGGAGGAGACTCTGCTGCTGCTGCACCTAAAAGTAAACAATTGTAAAATTTCAAAACTCAATTTTTAAAGAAAAAATAAGTATACCACTACGGTTTTGAAAACCTTTGAAACTGGAATGTCGTAACAGTTTAGGACTTGGTGGAACAACAACTTTACTATTATTCGTTTTACTCGTCCCATTGTTGACGATCCGTTCGGGATTATACACATGAACAATCATTTTATATTAAAGGGCGGGAGCGACCCAAATATGCGAGTGCATGAATGAGAGGCTCGAGGGAGACTGAGGCTCTCTCTGCGGTGGCTAGTTGCAGGTGTGGTGGTGGCTATGCCCCCCTTCATCTTAAAGGGAAACCGCCGAGTTGACCTTCATGAGAGCAAGCAAGAGAACCGGTCGATGGAACAAAGGGGACTCTCACTCTATTCGAGCATCATTCCAACTACGGTCACGGGATACCTACTTTATTGTGTTACAACTCCTGCGGGCAGTTTTGCATAGTATCACGCACCACCACTACTGTGACGTCCCAAGTTAATATATAAATAAAATAAAAAAGAACGCGTTCCACTTTCTTGTTTGCGATGAAGCTCTCCTTTCGCTATTTTACGAACTGGAAAGAGAGGTATTTTGCAGGGATTTATATTAAAGCCAGGTGGATGAAGTTGCACATCCACATTCTTTGGGGATCAAGAGATTGAGAATAAATAAGGGGCGGTTTAGAGTAATCATTTCCTGCAGGTGATGAAAACGGTGAGCCTGTTATTGCTCACTGCAGTGGGATGCAATACCTTATCGGGAGCGCGTGACGAGCTAGGGCGGTGTTTGTGTATATAAATCCTTCAAAGTTGTAAACAGATTAAAGAGCGTTTTACAACGCACACTCTAGTTTCTCCAGTCTAGCATGAAAATCCAGTTTCAAAAACCGCCAATGAATCGTTACCTACCAGTCGATAGATGACTATTAAGGGCGTTTTCTTTTAAACAAAAAGTTTCCGGTACAACACACTGAGAAGAACACAAAGAGAATGGTGGTGTTGAACTCTCAACTACGACTCTCGTTACATTCCAAACAGAGTGACACTTTTCTTTTTCCTTTTTCCTCACAAGCACTTACACACCTGACGTTTACCGACCCCAACAACAAACCGCCATAGTGTTGTTGACATCGAGTTGTAATATCTACCGCTAGATGGCAGTAGTGTGATAGGCGGTTATTCACGAAAAAATCAAAACAAATCGGTTAATACATCGATTTTATTTAATATCCGATTTCAACACGTAAGATTAATGAAACATTTACACCACGGAGAACGTAAGAAAACAATTAAGTCAAATATTGGAATGCTAAGTAAAAGGGAAAGAGCGAAATTAGATCAAATTTGCGACAAAGATTCAGATGACAATGCGGGAGGAGATATAAGCGGAATAGTTTGGCTGCTACTGTTGTCACTGTCAGATATCTGACTCCTATAAGGTCATGGGGTCCTCACGAAAGTTAGAAACTCTTCTCTGGTTTTGGGATCGTCACGAAATTCACCCAACATGGCCGAAGTCACCGTCTTTGCGTTAATCTTTTGAACGCCCCTCATCACCATGCACATGTGCCTAAATTCATCAATATTTATTTTATGTTTCCTTTTCATTTGATGAAATAGATATTACGTGGCTTCAATGACGACACCAACACCGTGAGGCTTAACTGCTTCGCAAACCGACAGAGCGATTTGTTTCGTCAACCTTTCTTGAACTTGCAGACGGCGGCTATAAATCTCCACAATCCTAAATCCAAAATTTATTTTAAAAATATTATTTAAATTAACTGTAGAATAATAAATACCTAGCCAATTTAGAGAGTCCTAGGACCTTTCCATTCGGTAGATAACCGATGCTAACTTTTCCAATAAAGGGTACCAAATGGTGCTCGCACATTGAGAACATTTCAATATCTTTCACGACAACCATTTCGTCGTGATTCTCATCAAAGATGGCTCCATTCAGAACATCTAAAAGAGAGAAAAGGATTGGGTTCATTTAGCTCCTTTCTTATTAAAAAAAAAATGACAAGATATGTGCTGCTGCTGTGTCGGAATCTGGGGGAAAGTAACAAAGCTCGTTAATTCCACAGAAGAAGGAAAAAAGATCCTATCGATCCTTACTCCGCCGCCGCCTTTTATTCCCCTAAAGACTCCTAAGTGTCACGATCCTTATCCATAGCAATCCTTTCAGTTGATGAAAGTAATTCTCTCTTGCTTCGCTCGCGTTATATAAAAGGCTACTCGACTTGAAAAATGAATTATACCTTCAATGGTCTGCTCGTAGCCCTTAGTGAAGAAGAGCAGAGCCTTGGCCGCTCTTTCGGGAGTCTTGAGGAGACCTTGACGTTCAGGATTCTCTCCCAAGTCGGCCAATAAGGAGCGATAAGAAGCCGTCATGGCCGGCAGACTCGCCTCGCGATTGAGTAGTGGAGACCGTGGGCGATCTGTAATATCATCAATTAAGGGGTTAGTTAATTTTTAATAATTAAAACCATATGAGCGAGAAGAAGGACAAGAAGTCCCGGAAGACTATCATTTGGTCTTAAGGGAGCTTCGCTCGACCATAATAATGAATTCTTGTCTGCCCCCTTTTCATCCGATTATGGGCTTCCCCTTTTATATAATATCTGCCTCTCGCCTTGTATCGATCTTCACTCTGTTCATCGAGCTAGAATGGCATTCATTCAGATGGTTGTGCAACAAGTATTTTTTAATCTATAAGATTTCTTTGGAATTGAAAAAAAGTAATTGGCGATTTCTAAGAAAAGATTCACTAAGTGATGTTTGTTGATCCTTTTTCAAGGTTTCAACAGATTAGCATACGATAAATATTTAAATTCTAGCATATAGGGTGATGCAATATTACTAACCAGGAGTAACAGCTGCTCGTAGATTTTGACTGATTGTGTGTAGACGGTCTTCTTCGACGACAGCATCGCCATTGAGAGAGATGGCAGCCAATCCTTTGCTAATCGGATCCATTTTCAAATCAATTTTGAGAGAGAGAGAAGTAAATGAATTTGAAGAGGGAGCGCTTGCGTCTTCCGCTACTGTTGACGACTAGAGACTGACTGGAAAGCTTCTCTTCTCCGCTCCTCCTTCTTATATCCCTATAATAGATCTCTACAAAAAATAAAAAGAGAAATAAAAAGGTCATTACGAAAATGAAGAAGAATTTCCTTGTTGTAAAATTCTTAAATAATTGTTTATGTAATGCTAGACTTGATAAATTTGTTTACTGCAGCCTTGAATGGGAAAACATCACGTAGGCCAAGTAGGTGGGTGTTTTTCTTTTTTGGTCGGCGTGAATGTGACCAAAACCTTTCAAGAAGAACGTCTGGATGGAATCGATACACAAAACGAAAACAAGCTTTGGGCTATTGCTCTTCTCTCGCTGATGTTAAAGAGATGCGAAATAAATCGATAGATGTGCGATGCTCTACTGAAAGCTTATTCCAATCTGATAAGTGCCATATAGAGAAAATGCAAAAAGGATGCTCGATATAAATCTGATTTCATCATTCTTGACAATACAATTTTTGGCGTAATAGGGATTTTGAATATCTAAAGAGACCGCTCTGGTCTTGTTCCGTGAAAGTAGTTTCGCACTTTCGCCTCAGCTTCGATAAGAGCTTGCTATTTTTCACGGAAAGAATAAGGAAAATATGAAAGTGTTTACACTATATTATCACGAGGCATTTAAACTAGAGCTTTCTTTCCTATTGTGTCTTATAAAACGAGGAGCTAGTCACGCTCATGCACGCAAAAATGCACTTTCAATTTCAAAATCAGCATAAAAAATAACTTACCTTAGTATATTATTTCTAGAAAGAAAATATTTTGGTCCGTGTTGGTCAACAGGTTATTGGACTGATGAAGGCAACATGTGAATGTTGGCTTTTATATAAGGCTGGATAATTGTAGAAGGAATTTCAAAAGTAATCATGTTCAACCTTCAGGACATTTTCTACATGGAGTCATCACTTTTTAAAATAATATCTGAGCCAGTCAGCTCATCACTTTTTCAGAAGGAATCACACAGGTCTCACAAAATAAGAAGACACTGACATAACTGGTAACTCGATTCTTTTCAAAATAATGAGAATGCAATAAAGTAGCGAAGCAAAAAGAAATATTATATGCAATCAAAGTCAAAAAGAGATTCCTGAGATGTCAACATGACTCATGATTGATGTAAACTAGCAGACGCCGCGCTACCGGTCGTCATGGTAACCAACCGGTTGCTGGGCAACGTGCTTCTGTTGTGTTTTCTCTTTATTTGAGTTGCACAGCGTCGTGCCCCCTTTGCGTGAATGAGAAATAGTCTCTCTTTGATCCATGGCTGAGCTTCATTTGATCGGTCAAATAATCGGTGGAAGTGATTTCGGGACGAATCAATCTCTTTGCTGTCGCTGGCGTTTGTCTTCAGGTAAACATACAAAGTGTACTTTTCACGCTACATTGAATAACAATCTCATTTATTCACTAGGAGAAAACTGGCGCGTATTGGAAGGAGCTTCAGAGGGTCAGACTCAACTGGACACTCCTCAAATCGGTTCACTGAGCAGCTGGAATCATCCGTTAGACGTTCATTTCGCTACGCGGGGTCTACAAGGATGGCCTCAGATACAACTGCAAATCTATCAGCTGGACAGCTATTCCAGAAGCAATTTGATCGGTTACGCAACAACGCCTTTACCGACACGACCGGGAATCCATTTCATAAATGTTCCAGCTTGGAGACCACTAGGTTCTATTATTTTCAAATGGGAATTAATGCCGATTTAACAAATAATTTAAATCTAGGAACATTCACGGAGGAGTTGATGCGCCAATTTATCGGAGGCGGAGTGGAGCTCACGGACGCGGAGCGCTCGATGCAGGCCGGCGGAACCGACCGCTTTCGATTAAAAACGGTAGCGACCGGAATGGTCCATTTAGAATTGGGTTTGGTGTTCCGCGATTTCAAAAAGTTTGGCATCGAATATTGATGAAAGATTTAGTTGTGCTGCTCTCTCTATTGGCATTCGCTCTTACGGCACCGGACGTTAAGGCCCAATCGACTGAAGAGGCTGTTAACATCACTATCCCGTCTACTACAGAAATAATCGAGTTGAGCACTAATAGCACCACCACAGAGAGTACAACAGAGTCGACTACTACTGAAACTACAACTGAAACGACTACAACTTTGATGACAACTTCTTTACCAACGGCTGTGCCTTTAGAGCCCGTCGTTCATCCTTATTATCTATCTGAATCGTCGTGCGATTGTGATTTGACTGCTGGACGTTGTGATGTAAACTGCTGCTGCGATCAGGAATGCACAACAGATGAAGCGATGCTCTTTTCCAGCTGCTGGAAACCTCCTGTTCCGCACTTTCTACGGAAATACTGCTCTCCGACTTCATCGGCTTCTGATGGATCACTTTACAGCCTTGCGTGGAACAACACTGCGGGTCAGAGCACTTCTGGTGGACTCTTTTGTATCGCTACGGATAACGTACCCAAGAGGAAGCTCTACAAAGAAATGGAATCATTAAGCGATGAAGAAGCGATACTTAGAATCTTGCCTAAAGTATCTGGAAGGTGGCAATCGACTCAACTAATTAGTTCAGCAGCTGATTCGTCATCAACATTCTACAAGAAAGGAGTTCCTCTTTTCACTTGGAGTTCCAAAGGAATCGTTAACATTCTAGGTATTACATCAACCCATAAATTACCACTTAATAGCTTCTAATATTTGTTTATATTCTATAGAGTTACCAAGTTCACTTAATAGCGCTTCTTGTAACGTGCTGAAAACAGTACGATTCCTGGATTCCGAAGATTGGGGCGCTCGTCTTTGCTGGATGGGTGATCCATGCGATCCGAGTCGTCGCCCGGAAACCTTGCTTACAAAATTATCTGTATTCCGACTACCACCTTCTCGAACCGATCTAGAAGCAGGTATAACCAACAAGCAACTCGTTACCGTTGTCACGAGAGTCTGCGATCAAGTCGGAGGATGCCGTATTGAAAATCTACTTCCAGTCAACTGTTCCAGGCTCTTATCCAGCGTTAAATTACGTGTCGGTTATAATGGAACGCAGGTACTAAGATCGTTTAATATAAACTCATCTTTTAGTTACTTAAACATTACATAATTCCAGGGTATACGATACGTTGTAGCTGATTTTCAGTACTACCCTCCTACAGCTATGAGTCCTGGTTTTGTCAAGTTTGAGACCAACTATCAGCAGTTGACAGATCCACCATTATCGGTTCCCGCTTTACTGGTTAGATCGGGTAATCCAGGTTACCAGATCGGTAAACCTCTGGTTGTAGCCCGCTTTAATGCAACTGGAGCCAATGGATCGTATCAATCCCTCAAACTGTTCCCGAACTCGGCGTCTAAATCCCGAGCGATTCTTTTCGGAGTAGACAGTTTTCAGGTAAAAACATGTTTAATTACTATAAAAGATTAAATAATTAACAGAAAATTTGAATTACAGGTTTTGCAAACTGATCAGCGTCTTATTAACGCATCGAATCGGACGGAATGGTGCTCTACTCAATGGCGCCCTTTCGTTCTCAAACAGTTTTGGGGCCAAGATATCAGTCAGAACTGGAAAGTAGCTGTTTATGGGAACGTGGAACTTAATCACACATCTCATTGGGTGCCTCTATTAATCAACTCAGAGGACCTTCCATGTGGGAGTCGTTCCCTAAAAGCGGAACTCGTTGTCCTCTACGTCCGGAGCGGCTCTTACGACCAGCCGCAAAATAAGGTGCTCAACGTCGTGCTTAATATCGTAGCGGATATTCAAGGTGGTAGTTGCGGTCAGAAGGAGGAACGTTGCGTATTTTTACTCACCCAGTCGGTGACATTCGTAAGAGGTGATGCAACTACTTCGATGATTTTGCCTCAACCGCCTCGATGGCGCATTCAGCTGCCCAGAGATTTCTTCTACCCTTTCCTTCTCTCATCTGCGTCAATCGTGAATTATTGTGGACTTTTACTCTCACTATTTTTGCCTATCACTATTACTTTAATTCACTAATAATTAATACACACATTACTTTACAAAAGAAATTTTAGTTTACTCAGAAATATTCTGTGTTTATGAAGTACAAAAAAGGCCCGTATCATGATTTAAAAATTTTACTCGTAATCTTCGTTCCAATGTGGGGCATCATCTCCACCACCAAACTGGCCACCAGCTTTAGCAGCAAGTAGCTCTTTCGGAATTTCGCTGCCACGGACTTGGACAGTGTAGCAGGCCGTCTCCACTTTCTGAAGGCTCTGGCGAGACACTTGCAATTTTCGTTTCAATTCTCGCTGGAATCCCAGGCTATAATTAAAATACAAAAATGTGAATATTAAATCTATTAATTTAAACTAGGAAAATGTAATATTACTTTAAGCTGAAGAGAGCAACATGAATCTTCTGAAGGGAGGAGCATGTGTTGGATACGAGCTGAGTCTGTCCCCTTCCAACGGCGTTTATGCACAAGCGCATGAGCTCGCCCGTCAAATCAGCGATGCCAAGCAGGTACTCGTAGACGGGGATGTGAACGTTGAGTGTTTCCGAGAAAGTCAACTTAGCCTGAAGTTCGTCTAGGGAGATGAGTGTCCCCTTCTGAATGTAATGAAGAAAACTGGCAGCTTCAATGAACTCTTGCATGCCTGTAAAAGAGGAATCAAATCAATAGTAGTGAAATTCTTGGAAGCAGTTAAAAAGAAATATAGTAAAACTAATTGAAAGGAAGTTTTAAGAGGGTACCTGGGGAGTATGCACGCAAAAAGTGGTGTGGATCTTGCCCAACCAACTCATTGGCCAGACGATTCCACAAGTTGTTGACAACCCACTCCAGTTTGGACTCTGCTTCAGCTGTCACTTTCATCTTGCTTTCTCCATCATCTTGGATTCTGTGAAGAAGAAATATCACCCGCTTAAAGAGGGAGAGAGAGAGATTAAAACAAGGTGCCAACAATATTGCAGTTGAAAATGAATTTACTTTGCTCTCGATCGTAATATCTCGACTCAATTTGACAAGACGCTCGTGCCTGTCGTGGATCGCGTCAAGCTTTTTGGAACATTCTTGAAAAAATGACTGAATTTCGGGGTCAAACGCTTCATTCGTTTGTGTGAGAGATTCCATACTTTAAAAATGCTGATGTCTAAAAGATAATTTTTGTTCGGATTTACAAATAACTCGCAAGAAAATGCTTGTGAGCAGCGTGCACTGTGCAGTCGAGAACGAGAAGAAAAAACAAATTTTTCCGATTTCCATTTTTCAGGATGGATTTCGTCTGCTAGTAGGAGACAGCTAGTGGCAACGCTGTTTCTAGCTAGTTTATCGCGCCAAGTAACAGCTGTAATTTAAAATGACTTGGGCTTGTTCAACAGAGGCAATGTAACAAAATTCTTTCGTTATCCAATTACATCATGCATCATCTGTGACTTAAAAAAAAAAAGAGAATTTCCTTGATATGAGCAAGCGCAGCGAAGTTTTCTAATTTATAGTAACTTATTCCAAGAGAGTCATATTTAAATATTAAGATGTAACAGGAGCTTAGGGATTCATGGGTAAGTATTAAGTTAGAAGTCGTGGGCGAAGTAGGAAGTGAAGTTGAAAATATATTTTTGTTTATCCGGTTTGATCGATGATGTAAGCGATAAAATATCATGCGTATTTTATTTCTTTAATTCATGTGTATTTTAGTTTTCAAAAATCTTATCAAAAACATCAATATTGAACATGAAGAAAATACTTTGCGATAAACAGGAGCTCAATGTTTAGAGCGCGCTCCTGCTCGCGCTATACTTGGAAGCTCATCTTTTAGTTGTCCACCTTCTGGATGAGAAATCCGGTGAATGTTGTGGTATGGGCTGTATTTTGATCCCGGAGCAGTCCGTGCAAGAGTTTGACCCAAACACCCTCGCCTTTTTCAAGTAAGGCAGTTGCCTGTACGGAGACTTGGAAGAAGGAGTCATCCCTGTAATTGTAGTTGATGTGACCCTCGGCCAATATTTCTGGGTTTGCATCCTTAGCTGAGCGCCCCTTCACAAGTTTTGCGGTAAATTTCGGTGATCCCGATCTATATTGAGTTTCCCTTTGTCCATTGAAGGAGAAGTAATACATGCCCTTTACAGGAGCCGTAAATATTCCCGATTTCGGATCAAATGCGCCGTTGCCGTCCAGTTTTGCGATGTCGTACGTGATGGCTCTGTTTGTACCGGTAACATCCGTTGATCCCTTCCCCATAAACGGATAGTGGTTGGTAGACTCTTTCAGAAAGCCGTTAATTTTGTCAATTTCCTAATCATCCGATAGAGATCTTATTAAAACATGTAATAATTTGAAGTTAAATAATATTCAACATACGTTATGCAATGCTTGAATTTCTGCCATCAAATTGCCTTTCTCTTCTTCCCAGTCGGATTCGTCGTTTTCTTTGTTTACTTTTTCAATTTCCTATTCCCAAAAATTAATTAAAATACGACTTATTTAACAATAATTATATATTATCATTGGTATTACATTTTTCATTCCGCGAATTTTGTTGGTCAAGTTGTCCTTCAACTCTTCCCATTTGGTCTTACTCAAATCGCCTTGAATATTTTTAGTTTCCTTGTCACAAAGAAAGAGAGAAATTAAGATACATTTAAAAGTTATTTTCATCAATTATCCTATTACATTTTCTATGTCACGAATTTCGCCGGTCAATTTTTCAATGAGAGCTTTCAAGTTTTCATCTGAATTAGACGGTGCTTTTGGTCGAAGCGAGGACCCGAATTGCATCATTGCAATCAAGCAAAATACGATAGACTGAAATGTAAAGAAAAAGTATTTCAAATAATTGTTTCTATTTCAAATTTAATATTATATACAAAGAATTAACTTACTACTTTCGTCACCATTTCGATTTGTTAGCTTAACGTTTGTTTTGACGTCCAGTCGGTTGCCCAGCTTTGTCTAAACTGAATGATTGCAGGAACAACAGATCTCTCGATAACGAATCAAATTTAATGCCAACTTTGAAAAGGTCAAATGATTCGTTCCAAGAAACGTGATTGCTGCTCAACTGCAGTTTCAAGTGACACTGAGCATATCCGGGTTCGCGAATAAATGTCAAGGCTTTTTTTGTTCATCAAAAAGCAAAAAAGTTATTTGATAATTTATTTGTTATCTAAAATTTTCTTTCCTGATGTTTTAATAAAAATTTTCGTCGATATATTCCATGTTGATGCATTGATGTCTATTGCGTATTCTGTATGAAAATAAATGCTGTAAATTTACTTTTGCTTGATTTTTCGCCGTTTTGGTTTCCTACCATTAATAGGTAAGTTTCATATTAATTTCTATAATCATTTTTATAAAAAAAAAATCCTATAAGATAAGGAGAATGACCAACAATCGTTGGTGTCGGAACAGATGCGAGTAGCTTCCGCCTTGCTTGATGGTGCGCAAGGCGACGAAAAGGAATAGGCAAATGAACGAGACATTAAATGAACCGGTAACATCATTTCCTGACGTGGAAACTACCACTGTACCTACCGATATTGACCAAGCTTGTCGCCCAGGACGTATGGAAAACCGTCGGATGAGGAACCGATCGCGCTCGAGTGACGGAGTGAGAGACGAGCCAACCTACCACGGAGTCTACCTTCGCCAATATTTAGAAATATTCTTAATCTTCAATTAAAATTTACTTTCCCTAAACTTGAATTTACTTCTTATAACCTTTCTTCCCGATTTGTTTCATCATTTTATAGATTGTTTAACAGAGAATTGTTGAACTTCAATACGGTACTCGTCACTAAAATATAGAGCGAGGAAGAGAGCGTATCATTATATATAGAACGATACCATCCGCTGTATCTTTAGCTCTCAACGATAATTTTTTTTTATTACCACAAATATGCAGAAGCTTTAGCATATAGGTCTCATAATTTGGTTAATTGCCACAACAGCAAAGCACGATAATGGTTACGGTACAATTTTCTAATAGTGCTGCTGATGTGCTAGTTTGTTTCAGCTCCTCGCTTCTCGGATTATCCATTATGGGGGAAGATTATAGCAATAAAAGAGTGAAACTATATTACAGTTGAGACAAACACTGTTCTTTGTAACAGATATATAGTAACATAATAGGTCAAAAGGTACTCAGGCTATTGATGATCTATGATCAACTTGGGATGACTATGCCATACTATATTTTGAGCATAGAAGTAAAAAATACTGGGCGAAACCCTACGAGTTCCATCCGGAACATTTTCTGGAACCAGATGGACAGCTTCGAAAAAATATCGAAGGTCTCTTTCCATTTTCTACCGGTATAAAGACTTTAAAGACACCTATAAAATGTCGCTTAATTTTTTAAATTCAAAATCGGCAGCTGATATTAGACAATGATAATAACGGATCTATTTTTACTTTTGTGAGGGGAAACGGATTTGTCTTGGGGCAAGCGTCTTGCTCGGGCAGAACTCTTCCTTTTCACCGCTTACTTATTTCATAAATTCAACTTCAAACTGGCCGATTACCCCGAACCTTCTTTGGATGCGGATCCTAGGACTAGTGCAATTCGATGGCCGTCACCTTATAAAGTTTTTATAACAGAACGTAACTGAAGTTATCAGTATAGGAATAAAACTATTTTAACATTACATTCCAAAAGTAGCTTATTGTTTGAAATATACATTAATCAAGTGTTGATAGATTTTTCTTATTAACATTCGACCGCTAAAATATTTAGAAAATAGTTGAGCAAAGAATTATTTGTAAGAAGTCGCTAGAACGAGTGTGTGGTCCATTTTTAATCCATAATTTAGTGGCTTATGTATTTTTTCCCTCTAGAGTAACCCAAGTGTAAGTTATAGCCTGTCGTTTAAATCGAGACTGTAATGTTAAAAATGAGTTATATAGACACGATATCATCACAGAAGTCATTTGAAAACATTCCTACTCAAAACATGTGAATGGATACTGAATAGAGTTCAAGTTACGATTTTTATATGATTTTCAAGGATTAATTGTATCAAGCGGATCTAGCTGTTTTGCAGGAACAGCGCCGATTTGTTCTTCTTCAGCTCCGAGATCTTGCCGTTGAAAAGCTATTAGGAATTAGGGTATAGAGTAATAGAACGCCTATAGAGTCCCATATTAAATGGGAAATTGCGGCCGTCATAAAGGGGTTACAAATTAATAAACCTGTCAATTTGAATACGGATTTCAATATAATCATGGCAAACATCGGGTGGCCAACATTACAGGTTAAATTCACTTTACAATATGAAGGCGAAGCATTTTGTTATAACGCACTTTTTATTCATGAAGGAAATAAGCGTTTATTTGAATATGGTATACAGGAACATAGAGCTTCATTTGATCTCAAGGATCCCCGCGACTATATTGATTACTTTTTCATCGAAGAGATGAACAATCAAAACACTATCTTTACCAATAACATTCAACTAAAAGCACCCATCAGCGACTTGTTTATCGCCGATGGGGAGACGACGACCACCATGCTCCGTTGGACCATTCTTCTTATTGGCAGACGACGAAATTCTCGGTTAATTTACATACAATACCCTGTGGGACTTACGAGACAAATTTATTGCGTCTGTATAAAAACAAAACACCCAATTAGGGTCGGGTTCCAAAAATCTTGGACCAACGTTAACATTGAAGTTATCTCAACGTCCCATATTTTAACAAATAATAAAATTTTGGAAAACTTGTCTTAATCGGATAATTTTCGAAAACCAGGTCGGCTGCCGTGGCAATTGGTTTGTCAGGTTCATGGAAGTCATTTCGTAATGACGACGAGTCTCCTTTCCCTGAGGCAGAGGAGTTACGAGGAGGGATTGATCGAGAATTAGTTCTCAAGAGGGAAACATTTGATATATGAACGTTGAGATGGCGAATTGGAAAAAATTTCACCAAAGCTATAAGTTGGAGGGTCACTTTGAATATCAACACAGTCTTCCAGTTTCTTTAGTGTATTGTGCAGGTAACTCAGCCTTCCCATCAGTGGAAGTTATATTTTTTTTCACTATCCTAAAAATAATAAAAAAATATCCTAAGACTATAGTAAAATTGAATGCGTGGACGTAATTTTCTGTTTTAACAGCCACCGTTAATAGCAGGTGACAAGGTCACTTCATGAACAAGTGCGGTATAGTCCTCCGTGAGACATTGTCCTTAAGAAACCTACTTGAGTTTGCTAAAAGTAGGAAAACATTTACGTCGCTGTGCAGCAAAAATAGTTTACATCTAACGCCTCAAGAGAATGCCAAAACGTTTTTATCGCTGGACTGAAAAGAACCCAAGAAATACCTCAAAAGTCCCGCTTAGAAGATTGCTGGTCGTAAGTTCCTTTCAAAATGGTGTTCGCAATATTGCAAGACTGGACGGCAACACAGTACCTGAGCAGTACAGTCCTGCTATCCATTGCTACTTTGATAATAAGTAAGCAATTTTTAAACAAGAAGAACAGTTATGGCAAAAAGGTTCCGGGTACTGTGCTTTCTTGAATGTATCATAGCTTTTGTTATTCAAAATAAAGATAAACATTTTCATATTTTAGGATCAATGGGATGGCCAATTTTGGGACATTTACCTTATCTGGACCAGGCTAATCCATATCCTATAATGGATTACTATACCAATAAATACGGACCCATTTTTCGACTTCAAATGGGGTCATTGAATGCAGTCGTTCTTACCAATTACCATAATATCAAAAAAGCCTTCAATCATCCCTATATGACTCAGCGACCCAAATTACTGGGATTTGAGATAAATTCTATTAATTATCATGGACTAGTCTTGTCAAATGGTTCTCTCTGGCAAGAACAGCGCCGGTTTGCCCTTCGCCAGCTTCGGGATCTTGGCATAGGAAAAGCTAGCATCGAAACTCATATTCAGCGCGAAATTTCCTCTATAATCGAAGGATTCAAATGCCATTTGGGTAAACCTGTCGATCTGAACACGGATCTGAACATAGCCATCACCAACATCGTATGGGCAATTGTAGCAGGTTCAAAAAATTACTTTATTTTTATAGATCATGTTTGGTGAACATTTTACTTACTATACCCGCACCCTTTTTATTGAATGAAGGGAAACGTTTGGAATATGATGATCCAAAGTTCATAAAAATGGTCAATGATTTGAACAAGAGAATTGCATTGCTAACCAGTTTCGGACCCGTAAATTTCATTCCATGGTTGACAAAAATCTTCCCCGACAGTATAACAGGAATCAACAAAATAAAAAAAGAAATGAAATCTTTTATGGATTATCTTGAGGTAAGTGAATTTTGTTCAATAGTTTAGCGAGAGAAAGCAATAATGGCACATTTCACGTTTATAAAACTTGTACTATTTTCTTCATTCTCAGGAAGTTGTAGAGGAACATCGAGCTTCATTCGATCCCAATGATCCCCGCGACTATATTGATTACTTTCTCATCGAACAGATGAACAATCCCGACTCTACCTTTACCAACATCCAACTAAAAGCATCCATCAACGACTTGTTTGTAGCCGGTGGAGAAACAACGGCCACGACACTCCGTTGGGCCGTTCTTCTTATTGGTAAACAACCAAAAGTGATGAGAAAGTTGCAGGACGAAATTGACACAGTTGTCGGTCGCGATCGTTTCCCTTGTTTAGAAGATCAAAGCAGGTATATTTTTTAATGCATAAAAATAAAGTTCAAAAACATTATTCGATTTTTTTTGCCAACATAGAATGCCGTATACTGTTGCAACCATTCAGGAGGTCCAGCGCTTTTCCGATTTGATCCCGCTCGGTGTTCTTCATTCCAGCGAGAAAGATATTGCCTTTGAAGGGTTCCACATTCCTCGGGTAAATAAGAATACTTAATTTTTTTTTTACTGAAATTTACAATTACTAACTTTGATGACAGGATACGATAGTGTTAGGTGTTCACGGATACAGTCATCGAAGTACAAAGTACTGGGCGAAACCTTACGAATTCTATCCTGAACATTTCTTGGAACCCGACGGGCAGCTTCGCCAAAACGTAGAAGGATTTTTCCCCTTCTCTACCGGTAATTATTTCATAATGTCTAATTCATTACAGTCTAAACTGAATGTGGGAAAATTCAACTGATTTTACCTTAATTAGAAAGATTTTTTTCCTATTCTATCTATGTAGGAAAACGAGTTTGTCTCGGAGAGCGTCTTGCGCGCGCAGAGCTCTTTCTTTTTACGACTCACTTCTACCACCAGTTCAACATCCGCCTCGCTGAATCTCCGATCCCTTCATTGGAGGCGGATCCCAGAAGTGCTACTATTCGGTGGCCATCACCTTATAAAGCCATTATGACACAACGCACTTGAAATGATTGTCTAAATGGAAGTAGAGGCTGTCAACTTCTTTGAAGTCCACAGGGGCAATTTATTTCTGGCATAAATTAGGGTGTGATAAGCTATTATTGTTTTAAAATGACATGATAAAATAAATTAATTTCGTGCTACAGCAGTCCTTAAAATTAGTCAAGACCATCTTCTCGACAGCATCAAACATACTCTTAAACTACCATTTGCGTAAAGTCTGTACGGTACCGGTGTACCTAACAAATTATATCAAATCTAATTAATGATAGACCATTCAAAATGAGAAAGTAATAACAATTGATTTTAATTATAGTCTTGTTACTTTATATCATGTCATAAACCACCACTCATCTCTTTATTTTCTTAACAACATCAGAAGACCGCAATTTTTGGGACGAAGTTCAAAATGCACGCAAGTAAGATTTTTTATTTATATTTCCAAACTTTCTTATTCATTTAAAAAATAATATGTCTTTTAGGATGCTGGATACCATGCTGCAATGATCTATGGAAATAATGAATGGGGTATGCTATTTAAATATGTATATATAAACTTTTGATTTTCAAATTCTTTTAAATTAATTTATTCGCAGAAGCCAATGTCATACGCTCTTAAATTTGCTCTTACACATCGATACTTCTTGATTCAAAGGACATCCATACACCAACTTACTTCATCAGTTAAAATGGTATTATATAATTTATATTTTTAAAATTAAATAATATGAATAAAAATCCCATTTTATTAATTTCTTCCAACTTGCTTCGGTATTTTTATAGACGGGGTTATTCTCACCACTGAGCAATAGCTTAGCTAGAGAACAAGGAAACAATCTTATCCTTGCCATTACATAGGAGTGCGTATGTGAACGAACCTTGTTACAAACGGATTACCAACTGTGTAATGCAGTCATTAGCTAATCTGGTTATGGGTATACGAAACTAAAGAGAAATTCACTTTCACTTTCAGTGCTTAATTTTATTTTATTTTTAATGCAGTTGCTATTGATGTAGCGATTTTCCTGCTGTTGATCCGTGTACTCGTTAAAATATACAATTCTTTCATCAATCGACGTTTCTGGGCCAATATTGATACAACCAATTCCACAAAAGAATTCAAGAATGGCAATCCTTACGAAAAGTGTTCTATTTGCTATGAAAAGTACATCGAAGGAAATAAATTTCGACTTCTACACTGTTCTCATGGTAAATGTGTCATCAGTTTCTTTTTGATTTTGACTAAATATTTATTTTTAATTTATACTTTTCAGAATATCACTCTGAATGTGTCGACCGTTGGCTGTCTCTACAAAAATCGTACCCTACATGCACTCGCAGAGTCTACTAGTCCTCAGTGAATTCAGACCTTGCTGTTCCACGATTCTTTAGTCCTGTCGCAACACTTGTTGATTTCAATTGTTAAATATCTGTGTAATTTTCTTCTAAAACAGAGAAAAAATGGGTTTTGAAAAAAAGAAACATGGTTAAGAAAAATTCGTGCTTATTCGATCATATACATTTAGATGAATAATTCTATCATTTCTAAATCTCACGGAAGATATTAAAATTTATTTAAATGTCACCAAATATAATTTGAATTTAATTTTAATTTTAGATCAGTGTAATACAGATGCTGATAAATAAATTAGTCTTAAAAAGAGTTTAAAAGTTTTTTCACTTTTTTTAAAATGCAGTTCGTCCCAAGAATCTGTCGATTATATATTTACACAGATTACACCACTGAAAAATACAAAACAAGGAAATTATTACAATTTACGCAAAATTGAAATTGCCAAATCAACTCGACTTTCAACGCGCCACTCTCATGGTCGAAATCGTGCTAAATCTTACTCAAAAAGGTGTGTAATAAGTAACGTTTTAGAGAAGGAAAGGAAAGATATTAGCGAGAAAATCTGTGTTAGAAAAAAAAAGGTCCCTCAGTGGCTTACAGTTGATCAGTTGGCGCCTACTGGATGATTGAACTGGTCTAAATGGGCCGGTCCCAAATCCTCCGGACCTTTAAAGATCCGCGATCCAACAGCAAATAAGAAAAAGAAGACCAAAAGTAGGACGACAATGAGAAGTGCTCGACGACGACCGAGCTTCCCACGGTGTCTAGAATGCGGATCCAGTAAATTGCTGCATTTAACAATAAAACATATTTATTACTATACAATTTATTTAAAATTTTTGATGGGATATACCTCAGCATGCGTTTGAAGGCTGCCCAAGGAGGACGGCGCTTGTACTTGTTAGCACTTTCATCACGATCGGTCAGCAATCCAACAGGTCGCTTCACTTGAACCACTAGAAATAAATAACTATTAGAAAGAACTCTTACAAAAGTGATATTAAAAGAAATGCAGTTTAACCTGGTTCATTCCGATGAAATGTGTTGGAATTATCTTCAACATTGACGACGCTGTATGGCGGTCCAGCTTCTTTCTTTGTCGGAGTAGACTTGGCTTGATGGACATCCGAGGGAGGTAATGATTCTATCGAGCTATCGAAGGGTAGAAGAGGCAGTCCAAGTCCTTCCCTTGCCCATGGCCGACTGGAAAGAACGTTGCGCAAGACATCAGCAACGGGCGAGACGAGGTTAGAAGCCGGGAAAATAGGACTGGTGCAAGACGGGCATGTGTAACCGGCCGGTGCCGTGTGCAAAGGGAGTTGCCGGCAGTGCACATCCAGACATTTAAGATGATACACATCTGTTAAACAAAAAAGAGATATTTAATTTTAAGATTTTATGATGTAACAATGGTAGGAATGCTTACGATAGCAGATGAGCCTGACACACTCTTCCGGCAAGAGCTGGTTGGAGCACAGGGAGCAGAGTGAGCTGTAGTCACTGTCTTTCAGCCATTGGGTGTACGATTGTACTACACACTGAAAAAGAGGTAATGCAAACCCTTAACAACTATGAAACTGATGAAAACGTTTTATCATCATGAATATAGGACGCTAACAAACCTTGGGGTGGTTGGAGACCATGCAAAATTCGCACACATTGACGCGGTGCTCAAAACAAAACTGATTCGTCACTTTCCGCTTTGGACATTTACAAAGTCCCATTTCTTTATGTTTCAATGGAGCACTTTATATTAAAATGATGTAAAACGATTGATTTCTTTACTCCACCCTCTTTTTTTTATTGTTTACGATGCAGCACCACTTGACGTAGGATCTCCGACGAACGACGTGTCAAACTTTGTAGCAGACTAGCAGACGACAGCATCAGGGGGCGTCGAACTTTTCGCATTTGGCGTGGTAGAGAAGCCTTTTCTTACCACCGTTACGGACAGTTAAATCAAATTTCAGAATTTTAGATAAATAATTTCGTTTAAAATTATTGAATTGAAAAGGCGACGGTATGCAGAAGATTTATAATAATAGACCGAATGTTTATTGAGAAAAAAAAACATGGGAAATGGAATTTTTTGATACGAAGAGTAAAGAGAAGAGAGAAACTAACGGAACGGTAGATCTCTTCCACACGGAATGATCCAAATAAAACATGTTATTACTCTATCTCATCGTTCAATGGTCGAAAGATATTCGCAGTAGAAAAAAAAAGATCAAATAAATTACGTAACACAAGGTGAAATTTAATTTCAATTACGTAAAATCAACTTCTATCAGAATCCAATAGAGCTGGGACGGGATGTATCGGAGGAATCATCTGCCTTCTTTCCAGCATTCTCTTCGTTCATCGGAAAAACGGACGAATCATTGCTGGATTCTTTGGCCGGTTTCGGAGAAGTGGCAACTCGTTCTTGGTTCTTGGATAGGTTTCCGTCGTTGCTTTCGTGTGAGTCGAGCTCATCACTGGGATTGATGCCGGCGGATGTTTGCTCCTTTGGAGAAATCCCGGTTTTCGGTTTGGAACTGCCAGCGATGGAAGATTTCTTGTCGGACCCTCTTGTATCCTCGTCAGATGAGCCGTAATTTTCCTCGTCACTGGCGTCGGATTCGGATTCGCCGCTGGAACAGACTGCGGTGGATGTTTTCATGGGACGCTTCGAAGTTTGCTCCTTTCGAGAAATTCCGCTTTTCGATTTGGAACTGCCAGCGATGGAAGATTTCTTGTCGGAGCCACTTGTACCCTCGTCAGATGAGCCGGAAATTTCCTCGTCACTGGTGTCGGATTCGGACTCGCCGCTGGAACGAACTGCGGTGGGTGTTTTCGTGGGACGCTTCAAAGTTTTCTTCTTTGGAGTAATTCCGTTTTTCGGTTTGGAACCAGCCTTTAAGAATTTCTTGTTGGGTCGAGTTGATTCCTCTTCAGATGAGCATGAATTGTCCTCGTCATTGGTGTCGGATTCGGATTCGCCGCTGGAACAGACTGCGGTGGATGTTTTCGTGGGACGCTTCAAAGTTTTCTTCTTTGGAGTCACTTCGTTTTTCGGTTTGGAACCAGCCTTAAAGGATTTCTTGTTGGGTCGAGTTGATTCCTCTACAGATGAATACGACAACTCCTCGTCGCTGGTGTCTTCCTCACTTTGGACTGAGCTACCGTCGGTTACGGATGGAGCCACCTTTTTACCGCTTTTGGACTTGATAGAAGAAGCGCGGCGCATTTTCTTTGGCTCCTCATCCGAGCTCGAGCTGCTTGATAAATAGGATCCGTTCGTGTCAGGTTGAGAAGAAGAATTTCCAATCTTGGCCTTCTTGGACGACTTGCTCGGCTCCTGGAAGTAAACAATTGAATTTGGGTATAAGCAAAAGCGAAACTTTGATATTGTAAAACAGAAACTCACAGCTGTTTTCTTCCTTTTCTTTCCCACAGTGTCCGGGAGATGGTTGACTACCTGTTTGACCTTCCTTTCGGTCGAAAATTTGGAGAGGTACGAAGCCAATAGCGTTTTGTATTCATGTTTCATCTATAACAAATAAATAATGATTGGACGTATATAATTAATATATATATATATATATAGATAGAAGAGAAATTCTTACGGTACGAACTCGTTTATTGTAAACGTCTTTTTCGTAATCGCTAAGAGCTGTCCAGGAAGCGTCCAGTTCGGCCGTTCTCTTTTTCTCGCTGGGAGCATTGGAAAGAAATTCAGAGGCAAACAAAGCGCTTCCAGTCTTGGGAGGTTTAGCCGGCTTGGGATAGAGTCTAATAGAGGTAAAAATAAAAATGTAATCTAAAAATGTAATATTATGTAAGTATTTAGATAATTACGTCTTAACAAGGAGTATCTCTTTTTCATTCAAAATAGGAGTCAGTTGAGGCTTGAGTTTTGGATTCTCTAACTCGAATTTCTCGAATTTGTTCTGCAAATAAAAATAAAAATATGATAAATGAAGGAAACCTAGATAAAATAAATTATTTACCAGATAGTTGGTTTTCTGTGCCATAGCGAGATCGATCCATTTGAGCCGCTCTTCATCGTTCAACGCTTCATATGCAGCTGATGCAACGGCAGGTGTGGCATGATAGGCGCTGAACAGCTTGAAAGGCGTAGGCGGCTGAGGAGGTTCGATCCTTCCAGGCATTTTGACATCCAGATGCGCTTTGCTGTGAAGCATAAAAATGTAAGCCATTATTTGAATCAATTTACAAATATATATATTAAAATCTCACTTGTACGCTTGAAGTTCTTTCTCGTACTTTTCCTTAGCCGCTTTATCCTGCTTCTCATATTTCTCCCTTTTCTTCTCTGTCAGGTCCTTGAACATTTGTGCAGCCTTTGCGTTTATTTGTTTCTATTTTTTTTTTTTTAGGATAGTAACAAATTCTAATGTTAACTGGGACAATTAAAAAAATTGAATAAATTTAGTAGTACCGGTGTCATGAGAGGATTTTGCAACCTGATTTGTTCCTTTGTCTTGCTCAAGAAACCGTTAGCTGAGGGGAGAGGCTCCTTTGGGTAGTCGGGCGGCTTTTGATTGTCCTTGGAGAATATAAAATAAAAGGTTCAAAATAAATGAATAAAATAAATATTTTTGCTGTTATATAAATTATGTTAAAGAAAAGTACCCCGCCGTAGAAGCTGTACCAACGATACTCGGTCCACTTGAGTGCATCGTCGGTCAGTTCTGAAAGAGTGCGAAAGTGACGTAACCTCTGTTGGATGCAAGCCCACCTGCTTTGGCACTCGTAAGGAGATTTGTCACCAAAACAAACCTGTGAAAGTGAAGAACATTTAAGATATGTTTACCTTCTGAAGAGAAAATTAAATCATGTATGATTCTACATTGGCACAGTACTTACATTTTCCCAAGGAATGTTTTTGATTCGACTCTCATAGGATCTTTGGTCACCCTCTGGTAGAACTTCTTTGATTCGTTGAATCAGCTCCACATCTTGCTCCTTCAGCCAGTCTGAAAATATTAAAAAGAAAATGTAAATGTGCCTTATCGTCACAACATTTCATGTCCAAAAGTTTTTCCTGTTCAATAGTAATTTGTATGTGCACACAACATTGATGAGCATGTGATGCAAACAAGAGGGAAATAGTTGAAATTTATGAGCACTAAACTTCTTAAGAACACTGTTGAGCATTTGAGGCCATATTTTACTCACCTTCACTGTGGTCTCCTGTAGACGCTGTAGACTTTCGACTGGACGACGATGAAGCAAAGAAGGGGCTCGTTGCCTGTGCTTCAGAGACACGGTTTTTAGAACTCTTCCCCTTTTTCTGCTTATCAGAACGATCCATTTTGACGAAAATGAATAAAGCACGAGCTAGATTAAAATCCTACAACGAGTTTCACACCGGAAAGAAAATGTGGACTCGGAGAAAATCTGAAACACGTACAGGCGGCTGGAAGTCGTTACTACGCACTGACGAACGTGCCTCGTGAGTGCCGGCTGCCGAGTAGGTAGCGGCGCTGCGGCGCGGTGAGCCGGTGATAAAGACTTGACGAGTGCAGACGAAATTCGAAAAAAAATGGCGCTCCGAGGATGAGCTGCTGTTTTGCAGCGTCAATTGCTCGCGTAGTTCGATCGCCTACCAGTTTGCTCCGTGTGGTAAACAGTATGTAGCCAGTAAATATTTTTAATGGTTTTATTTATAATTGGATGTTTTATTGAGAGATTTCTAATATTAGAGATTTCAACACTCTCCTTTTTCTATTTCTTTGATCAGAAAGTCATTTATATCACGCCCGTGTTAGCTCTCCCCCTCAACCCTTTTTATCTTCTCCTTATTCTCCCGTCTCTTGGGATGAGCTGTAAACCGACAGTGACATAACATGATATCAACAGTTAAGCCTAAATTTGAACTGCGGATAGGTTACGGAATAACGAGAAAATCCTTACATTCACAGAGTGATTCCTATTCTTTGTCAAAAGGATATTTATTTTTTTCAGTTTTCATTTTATGGACTTGGTACTGACTGTATGTGTAACTCTATCTGGTCCTGTTTAGTAATTAGTTAGATTATTTTTAAATGCATTTGAAAAAAAAAATCCACCATTAATAAAATATTTACAATAGTTTGCGAACTATTGGTAACTTAAAGGAGGGTATAGGGTTGTCGTAATTGAAAAAAAAATGAATGAAAAAAATGGTGTATATCCGGTAACGTCGACGGCCGACCAAGAAATCGAACTTCAAAGAGAGCGAAAAGCTGTTGGAAAAACTTGCAACAGCACTGAGAGGGGAGCGCCGGAGCGATATCGAGATTCAAGAGGAGCTTATATTCTATTTTAGTAGTAACGTACACCGTCTTTTAACTTGATTGTAAGGTCTATAACAAACGGGTTGTCTTGTTAAGGCTGTCACTTCATGATCATGACTATGCCCAAGAGAAGCATCAAACGGGTTACATAAACTCTAGATTGTCTGTTGGAATCCATATCCAACAATAACAAGTCTTTCAAAATGAGAACAAAAAATCTATTCTTTATGACCAAATTTCCTAGTGTATTGAAACCAAACCAAGAAATAAAAATTGCAGTTGGAATACACATAAGTTCAATAGAGGAATTTACGTCATATTTCGTCAACTAGAAGTTAAGTCCAGTCCTGAAACGTTCATCCAGATCAGACATCGCAGATGTTCGGTCCATTGTCAGGTAATTCAGGTGCATCTCGGGATGCTCCAGCAGATTCTCGAGTTTCTTGGTGTACTGCTCCGAGTAGGGAACCATCTTGCGGTAGAATTCGAGTGACGATCGCATGTACTGCATGGCCCTGGGAACGTACTCGGACTTCGTGATAGCTATTTGAAAGAGTACATATTGAGCAAGGGCCCGATCCACCCAGGAGATGTTGAGGCGTCGATGAATGTCAAGCAACTTCTCGCCGGCGGCCAGAGTTTCTTCAATCTGGTTGTTACTGATGGTTACATTCAAGAGCTTGGAATGAAAGATCTGCCTAGTTTCACGGACTTGATTGCTGATAGCAGGATCGTTACAGGAACAATCGGAAGTGCAAGTGATTCCGTGGATGTTGAGGGTCAGATTTTTCTCCCTTTTCAGGACCTCTTCGAAATTCCAACCGGGGGAACCAGAACCGCTGCTGATGTCTTCAGGTAATGGGCGCACGAAGAAAAGAGGATAATAGCACATGGTTATCTCTTCGCTGGGCAGGATGTCTTTCTGAGCAAAGAGGATGGCGACGCTGGCCGTTTCGTCGTAGATGGCGGCCGCGTTCGGTTGGCACGAATGGTTCACTCTAGCGATTCGTACGGCAAGTGTTTCACTGATAGCATTCTCTCCAAGGAAGGTATTAAGAAAGAATTTCCTCTCCAAAGACTGTCCATCCGGCCCCAAGTCATTGATTCCTGAACATATCATGTTTTAAAAATATTAAGAAAGAATCGATTTAAATTGTAAACTCTAATAACCTGGATGACCATGGCGAGAGGAGAAAACTGGTTCGACAATCATTTTCATGCCAGACGGAATGATTTTCTTGGCCCTAACTCCGAGTTCTTTGTTTGGAATGGGGACGACTTCCCAGTCGACGTCCTCTTCTCCACACTCGTGTTTTCGGCACCAGTTGACGTGACGCTGGCCGTTTCCTTTGCTGGACCAGTCAGCCGTTTGACATTTTTTGGAGCAGTAAGCCCTCTTCTTACAACCACCACATAACTTAAATCCACGAAGATTGAGGCAGTAGGCGCAGTGTCTGGTAACAGCAACAACTTCTTCCTGTGAAAGCATGTCGTTAAAAACCACATACTTTTAAAAACTATAGGTGAAAAAATGTCTTTACCATGATCGTGTGTTCGATATCCGCTAATGTTGAGACGCCAAATAAACGAGAACCGACGAGATCGAAAGAAAGAAAACGTCAAGACCTGTAAAATTTCAGACTGGTTAATAAGAACCACTCTACAGGGCACGAAAAATTGGAAAGAACAATGAACAAATTAAGTTGTACTGTGATATTCGGGTATGATTCTATGATCAACAACTACAAGTATTATGTTCCAGATGATAGTTGGGGACTTAAACAGATGATTCTAATCGTTTAAAATGATGACCACAAAATTCAATACTAAATTATAACAGCAGCGTTGAACTGTCGACTTATAGTTTTAACAAGCCTGAATGTTTTTGAAATGGGAACAAGATATTTTCTACTCTCAAAGATCGATTTAAAACTAAGCAGCTTTCCTATCGTACGACACTACCAAGCGCACTGGTCGTGTCATAAAAATAAAGCTATTGAATGCTCCCCATTCCATTTTAAGGGTGGATTACCAATGTCACACAACTGCAATCTAATATAGGAACAGAATGTGCACAAATCTTAAAAGAAACTTTACAGTTTTCCGAGAGTAACATAGAGAAACTAAAAAATGTATGGGCACTTGCCCCAGGTAGCACGGCAATGTCGTTACGATATCGTTTTGGTGTCGGATACGATATCGTAGGGGTACCGTTCCGATATCGTTCCGACGTCTTTTTTCCATCGCAGGAACATCGTTACGATAGGCTTTTGCGCCTTGTTCCCATGTCACAAACAATATCGCAACGACATCGATGTAAATATTTTATTTGATGAAAAATTTTGTCACCTCGAGTAGGACTCGAACGTACAACCTTTGGATTAACAGTCAGACGCGCTAACCACTGCTATATGAGCTCCTTACAACTATTGGTGAAATTAAGCTATATATATGTTTCATTGCATTTCCTGTCTTAAAGTCACGAACGATGCTAAGCATTTAAATTATTATAAATAAATAGTTTTTCGTTAATGTTTCTTACTTCTAAACAATACTAAATAATTATTTTACATGCAGTACTGTGACTCGGAGATTACCGGTCACAGCAGTACCGATCAACTTTCCATCCAACGTCAGTTTAGTGTACAAGAATCCCCCCTTATTTACCCCAATGAACTGATTTGGTCGGGACTCAGTCACCGAGTGACCCCACTTTAGTGCCGGCCTCGGGATCATCCAAACCCCGCCAAAAACATGCGGTCACACCGGCACTTTAAAAATACCGTCAAACATCGTGAATTTTGTAGAAATTGCTTTCTACGATTTAAATTGTCGAGACATTTTTTTTTCAAGTTGAGTCCCGCTTCACCGGCTGACCCGCTAAGGTCAACGGAGTCCAAGTGGTGTTGCGCCCGATTAAGGTTTAAATGGGACTCGTTAGCAGAACACTCATACAAACTAAGGATAAATAACAAGTCTACAAGAGCCAAGCAAATGATAGCTTCGATTTAAATCAAAGGAGCTAGCAAAGTTTAAAAAATTAACAGTTTTATATTAATAGTGGAATTTCAAAAAAAAATAATGCGGTATCGCCACGACATCGTAAAAATGTATTGAGAATTTTAAAACTATTTATTAAAACAATATCGTTCCAATGTCGTTTCGATATCGCTGTAGTCGTGATGTCGTTACGATACCGTGGCGATGCCGTAACGATATCCAGTGCTACCTGGGTGTGCAGGGCGCGGCAATTGAGCAATGGCCGCCGTCGAGGCACTGACGACCAGCAACAAAATGACAGCAGTGAAAATCACACCAAATATCTATTAAATATAAATGAACTGAAATTTTACCGACCTGTGCTCATGCTCTCAAGAATCAAATGTATGGTTTTTTGCCTCTTTTAAACAAGGAAAGTCCAAATTGGGGAGAATAAACGCCAATAAATGCGAGAGCTGGAGAGCAGTATAGTAGAAAACGTTACCACACAGCGTTGCGACTGGAATGACAGTGAGGGGTTGTTCGTGTGAGAAACGTCGAATGTGCCCCCCTCTTTCTTCTCCGACCTTCGCTCTTTCCGTCTTCGTGCCATTTTTGAAGGCCCGAGGATTTTTTAGAAACACGCGGTGGAATAGATTGTGAAAAGGAGTATAAAAACCAGTCCGTTCGTTTACTCATTTGATCATTTTTGCTTCGTTCTGCATTATACCAATATTGGCCTTTTTTTCGATGTCGTCATGACTGAGATACCCATTGTTGGTATATTATGGCTCTTCGCTTCATCGTCACTGCTTTTCTTATTTGTTTTTACGATCTTTGAGTTATTCTGGAGCTGGTATTGTACTATATTTCATTGCAATTCTTTTCAAATTGATCACGACCGCGGTGAAGAAGAGAAAAGTTGCTATATACCTGTTCATCTTTGGTATTGGAGCACGGCACACATGACTGTTTCTTTCTGTCGACTGATTTCAGATCGTAGTGCAAATAAATTGTACTTATTACCGTGTATTTCCACGATATTTTGTAGGTATTAAAACGATTCTCAACTGATATTGAAATCTTCCTGGTTTTACTGTATGACTATTCAAAAGTTTTGCGCAACTTTTTTTTTTATCTTGTAGCTATTATTTGTTAAGCCAAAAAAATAAGTGTGCGTTCATTTTATTCATGCAAGCATAGCAGCAGCCTAGAGGTTATATTTAATGACTTAAAAGGTAATAAAGAGCCTAGTATTTAAATAGAATTCACCACCTCAACTGTTAACTATCACGAAGGAGTATTACAACGGATTCAGAATTTTAGAATAATTTAGATTGACAAATTCGTTTAAAACTATATGGCATTGAAAAGGCGATGATAGGACAAAGATTTAGAATATAAGACCGTACGTTTATTCTTAAAGAACATATGAGGATAATGGAATTTTTTGATACGAAAAGAGTAGATAGAAGAGAGAAACTGACTGGAACGATCATCGTCAAATGGTCAAAAGAAACTCATAGTTGAAAGAATATCAAAGAAATTACGTAAAGCAAGGTGAATTTCCAAGATCAGTTACGTAGAAATCAATCAGAATCCGATAGAGCTGACACTAGATGAGTCGGAAGAAACATCTATCTTCTTTTCAGCGTCCGAAGAAACAGACAAATCATCGTTGTCTACAACAGAGACAGAGGAATCATCGTCCGAGCTACTGCTGCTGGATAAATAGGATCCATTCTTGTCGGGTTGAGAAGGATCCCCGTTGCCAGACTTAGCCTTCTTAGAAGAATTGCTCGGCTCCTTGAAGTATACAATTGAATTCGGTTAGTAGAAACAGCGAAACATTGAAATAATAAAACGTAAACTCACAGCTGAATTCTTTCTTTTCATTGCCATTGAGTCCGGGAGATGGTTGACGACCTCTTTAGACTTCTTTTCGGTAGGCAATTTGGAGACGTATAAAGACAGTTGCGTTTTGTATTCATCCTTCATCTATTTAAGCAAAAACAAATAATGATTAGTACAACTAATTTCAAATTAGAAAAGAAAGAGAGAGAGAGGGAGAGAGAGAGACTCTTACAGCACGGACTCGTTGAAGGTAAGCGTATCTATCGTCCTCGCTAAGGGCTTTCCAGGAAACGTTCGCTTCGGCCATTCTTTTCTTCTGGCCGGAAGCATTGGAAGGAAATTCAGAAGCAAACAATTGCAATCCAGTGTTAGGAGGTTTAGTCGGCTTGCCATTGCGCCTATAAACGATAAAATGAAAATTCAGATTTAAACTTAAACTACAACATAAGTTTTTTAGATATTTACGCTGCAAGAGTTTCTCTTCTTCGTCCAAAATTGGAATCAGTTGAGGCTTGAGTTTTGGATTCTCCAACTTGAACAGCTCAAATTTGCTCTAAAAAAATAATAATTATTATATAATCATAGTAAATAAAATTGTAAATTGATGATTATTTACCTGATAGTTGGTTTCCTGTTCCAGGGCGAGATCGATCCATTTGAGCCGCTCTTTATCGTCCAACGCTTTAAACTCTGTTGACGAAACGGCAAGTGGGGCATGGTAGGCACTGTACAGCTGAAAAGGCGTAGGCGGCTGAGGTGGTTTGATCTTTCCAGGCATTTTGACATCCAGATGCGTGTCGCTGTAACGCATAAAATGCACATCATTATTGAGATAAAATTTTCAAAAAGGTATGTTGAGAGCTCACTGATACTCCTGAAGTTCTTTGTTGAACTGTTCCCTGGCCACTCTGGCGAGTTCGACATATTTTGCCTTTTCCTTCTCGTTCAGCTCCTTGAACATTTGTCCAGCCTTAGAGGCTATTTCTTTCTATTAAAAAAAATATCAATCAAGTTAATTTCTATAATAAAAAAAAATAGATGAAATTGCGTAGTACCGATGTCATGGGAGGGTTCTCCAACTTGATTTCTTCCTTTTTCTCATTCGTGAAAAAGTTGAGAGGGGTAGAAGGCTTCTTTAGATAGCCGGGAGGTTTTTGATTTTCCTTAAATGAATATAATAAAAAGACGCAAGAATAAATGTGTTACAAATAAATTGCAAGTTATTACGTGATAAAAATTTAAAAAAAGGATTACTCCGCCGTAGAAGTTGTGCCAACGAAATTCGGTCCACTTGAGGGCATCGTCTGTCACTTCAGATAGAGTGCGATAGTGACGGACTCTCTGTTGGATGAGAGCCCACCGGTTTTGGCAGTCATCAGGAGATTTATCATCAAAAGAAACCTGTGAAAGTGAAGAAAGATTGAGTAGATTCAACTATTATTCAAAGAAAAAAAGTTATAATGGTTCTACATACATTTTCCCAAACAATCTTCTTAACTCGATACTCATAGGACCTTTGGTCACTGTCTGATAAATTGTCTTTGATCCTTTGAATCAGCTCCACGTCTTGTTCCTTCAGCCAATCTGCAAATGTTGAAAAGAAAACATAAATGCCTTGTCTATAGTAAATGTTTTTCCAATTAAATTATTCAACAGTCATTTGGCGGTTCACATAACTTTCAGAGCATGTGATGCTAACAGGTAAAACAGTTGAATAAATTGGCACTAAACTTTTTGGGCACACTGATGAGCAACACATTTGACTCACCTTGTTCGTTTCCTTGAGACTTTTGACTGGACGACGATGCATCAGACACAGAACTCTCCTGAGAGACACGCCTTTTGACACTATTCCCCTTTTTCAGTTTATCCAGACGATCCGTTTTGACGAAGAGGAATAAAGAATGAGCTAGATTATGATCCCACTGATTCTCACACCGGAACGAAAAGGTTTACTCTTTGAAAATCTTACACACGTGAAGCCGATTGGAAGTTGTTAAATATGGACTGATGGACGTGTCTTGTCCAGTTGCCCTTGGCCTCGTGAGTGGTGGCGGCGGGCTGCCGGGCGGCGGGCTGCCGGGCGGCGGGCTGCCGGGCGGCGGGCTGCCGGGCGGCGGGCTGCCGGGCGGCGGGCTGCCGGGCGGCGGGCTGCCGGGCGGCGGGCTGCCGGGCGGCGGGCTGCCGGGCGGCGGGCTGCCGGGCGGCGGGCTGCCGGGCGGCGGGCTGCCGGGCGGCGGGCTGCCGGGCGGCGGGCTGCCGGGCGGCGGGCTGCCGGGCGGCGGGCTGCCGGGCGGCGGGCTGCCGGGCGGCGGGCTGCCGGGCGGCGGGCTGCCGGGCGGCGGGCTGCCGGGCGGCGGGCTGCCGGGCGGCGGGCTGCCGGGCGGCGGGCTGCCGGGCGGCGGGCTGCCGGGCGGCGGGCTGCCGGGCGGCGGGCTGCCGGGCGGCGGGCTGCCGGGCGGCGGGCTGCCGGGCTGCCGGGCGGCGGGCTGCCGGGCTGCCGGGCGGCGTGCGGCGAGCACGAGCCGACGAGTTGCTGGTTACAGCGCCACCAGCTCGTAGCGAGATCGCTTATCAATTCGCACCGTTTCGTAAATACTAAATACTATGCCGCCGGTATGACACTTGACTCATCCCGGAGAGCACGCAATATTGACACACATTTGCCCAATATTGTTTTTGACCAAAAATCGTAAAATGTAAAATGTATATGGCTTGAGAATTTGTACAGTGTTGCTATTCATACATTGCAATACCAATACAGAACAATATGGAGTAACTCTTAGAAATAAAATAATTTGAAAGATAAGGAATTGAAAATTGAATGTATTAAAATAAACTTTTCTAACAAGTTTATTGAAAATGTAACGAAAAAGTAATAAAACATTTTCTAGTTTACAGGATAAACTACTTTCCTAAAATTTATGCCGTCTTACTAGGTAGCACGGCAAAAATAGCAACCCAATGTGAATCCAATACTAGAATGCATGTCGGTCCACTCAAAAACCAACACTGGAAATCTAGTTTCATCCAATATTCAAAAGCCTTTATGATTATAATATAAGGGTTTACAAAAACAATAATAAGTGAAATGATCAATAACAAATGCTAACATTTTTTTCAATTTGCTTAATAATAGGATTTCAACATTGGCCCAATAATGCAATAAGTTGAAAAAAGTGAGGAATATATTCTTCCAATTATTTGGTTCTTCCCCAATTTTTTTTTTAATTCTCATATCGTCCTTTTTATGACAAGCTATTTTATACAGCCTGTAAGCTAACACTTTGCACGATTATAGTGCGTTAATGCTTGTTATTTCTTTATAATTTTCAATCGAAAAATATTCGCATAGGATTGCTTGGGTACATGACTTTATATACCTCTTTAAGTAACACCCCATAAAAGGTACCTTTCGGATTAAAATACTTTACAACCATTTTATTAATAATTGAAATGTGCATTTTTATGCCATGTGAGGGATTATCGGCCAATGCACGAAAGTTCTGTCACTAATATGTCTTCAAATTGAAAGGATCAATAAAATCATTAAATCACACATAGTTCTTCCTAATTTCCAAGAGGATGAATAAGGTTCTAAGAATTTATAAGTCTTAGAATTTTCCACGATTATAATATACTAATACTAACACTATATCTACTAATAATGAATAAGCACCAATAAAAGAACTGCTGATAGGCTATAGATAATCTAAATTCTAAAGTAACTTTTTTTATTGAATCTCAGTCATTTTCAGCGCCAATGAAACATATATCTCTATTTATGAGCCTCTTCCACATCACGCCACGGACTAGTGGTTAGAGCGCCCAGCTTCAATCTCAAGGTATAAGCACATTTACAAAGTTCTAAGGTTCTAATCTCTCTTCCAACAGGAAAATAAAATGGATGTCAACAAATTCTCTACTCTACACTTTACGAGGTAATAATATATATAAATTAATAAAAAGCATTATTTAATCAACAATTAACCATGCAAAGTAATTGACTAGGAAAAAATACGTGTCACCATGATGAATAAACGAAGGCAGCAGTAATCAATCCGAGAAGAAGGGCGATAGAAGAGGTTAAAGAAAATACAATATTTTAAAATAAATCTATTTTCATTATTGGTCCAATGTTGAAATTCCAGTGTTGAAACAACAAAACCGTAACTACCATTTGCCATTAAGCATTTCACTAGTCATTCATATTATTGGTGAACGTTAATATTCTTACAACATCAGTTTTTTAATGTCGAGTCAAAATACATTTTCAGTGTTGCTTTTTGAGTGGACCGACATGCATTGTAGTATTGGCTTTATATTGGTTTCGTATATTCTAACCTCGGACTGGTATATACGACCAATATGTCTGCAATATTGCGGTGCTGCCCGGGCATGATCTCTTTTTACAATTTTCAACCCTACAAAAAAATTTCGGATAATTTCTAATTTGCTAACAATTATTGATTGGTAACGCTCCATTTTTTATGAGGAAAAAAATTTATAATAGAATGAATGAATCTATGAATGGAATAGTGTGTAACCGGTGACGCCGACGGCCGACCAAGAAATAATAGAAAGCGAGAAGTGAAAGAAGTGGTTCGTTGGCTCAAAATCGTACTGAAAAAACCATCGCCAGAAAAACTGAGATAATCTCAAATCACCAAACAAAAATAGTGATGATGAATCCGCAAGTGCCATATTATTTACAAAAAAAGACGGGCTGGGGGGGAAAAAAGAAGAAAAAATCCAAAGCCCGGGGGACGTGCGGCAGCCAGTCCGATGGTTATGGCACGAGTTGACGGCGACGAAGCCGGGAGTAGCAGAGTCACTGTAAAAATGCTCCGCGCGGCAGTGGGACTTACATGATTACATCCCCTAGCTCCCTACATCAAGTTGCAAGTACCGTTATAGCTGTAATCCTCTTCTTTTAGTAATGGAAGCGACAGCATCGAAAGAGCGCAATTTTCATGACCTGGTTTGATGCGCTCGTATTTACCTTGGTTTGGAGGTGGATGGGGCAGTACGTTAATTAAAACCGTAACACAAAGGAAAGTGAAATTTCTTTGTTTGTGAAAAAAGGAAAGCTGAACGACAGAGAGATCTTCCATACGGGAGGGATAAGAACGAAACATTATGTATACAACTTCTATCTCAACGTCGTTCGCATGAGTAAAATGACATGAATAGTTTTTTTTTAAATGTTGAAATGAAATCCAATAAATTACGTAGCGCTAGGTGAAAAACAAGTTCCTATATGAAAAATCACCTAAAAATGATCAGCTTTAATGGGAAGATTATTCAGATTCGTCGTCGGAAACACATTGTAATCGTTTAATGTGTTCGAAAGCTTGACGCTCGCTCTGGCCAAGTCCCTATATAAATAAAAAAATTTATGTAAAAATCATTTAACTTATTTTAACATAATACAGTGTCGTATGGTACTTTTTTGAAAGCCTGCAGTTTCTCCTCATATTCTTCCAGCAGTTTGGCATGCTCTATTTTCAGCTTCCTTCTCTTCTTCTTTGGGAGCTCTTTCCACAATTTCTTCTGTTTCGCATCCGGAATATTCAAAACTTTACAAGTTTCAATGGCGTGCAGTTCAGCTGCGGTTCTGTTAAAATCAGAGCAAAAAAATAGTTATTAAATTATATCATTTAAAACAATTATCATAATTTACTTCGGTGGCTTGGGAGGCTCGTTTTTGTACAGCTTATTTTGCTGCGACGCCCATAAAGGTCGAACGGAAGAAGAAGAATCGCTCTTCACCAAGGAATTGGCAGGAGGCAGAGAAACGGGTTGCTTGGGAAGACTCGATTGCTTTGGCGGTTCATCATCGCTCTCTTCATACGATTCCTCACTGGATTCTTCTGCCACATTAGGAGGAGAGACCAGCTTCTTCTTAGGCAGGGTTGCGTCGTTGTTATTGTCGGAGTCAGCGCCAAAAACTACGGCGATGGAAGAGGATTTGTTTATGCCGGACCCTTTAACTTGGATAGCTTTTTTCTTGCTTCCAACGTTTACGGCCGTCGGGGATTTCTCTTCATTAGATGAATTCGAATCGTGCTCGGCGTTGAATGTGGGTTTCGACTTCTTGAATGACGCACTGGATAAATTCTGTAGTAGCATAAAAACAAATGAAAACTTATTGCTATGAGAATCGTTGAACTAAAAAGGTTAACTCACATCCACTTCTACTCCTTTCTTTCTTTTAATTCCCCTGGCATCCGGGAGGCAATTGGCAATTTCTTGCCGCCGCTTTTCGTCCGGCAATTTAGCCAGGTAGGCAGATATTTTGAAGTTGTACTCGTCCTTCATCTAAACGCATCAATAATGGTAATTGAAGACTAAAAAATGTTTATTAAAGTTTAAAAAATTAAAATGCGTACCGCAATGACTCTTTCTTGGTAAACTTTTTTCTCCTCCTTACTCAAGGCGTTCCAGCTAGCGCTCCACTGTGCCATCCTCGTTTCCAAATTCCCATCTTTACATTTGGAATTGGATTCATGTTCAGAGGCAAACAAATTGAAGCTAGTCGAAGGTGGTTTCACTGGTTTTGCATCTCTCCTATTAATCATGTAAATAGAGAAGCGATCTTAATACGAGTTAATTGGATTAAATGATATTATAATATACATGAAAACAAGGAGATTCTCTTCTTCGTTCAAAATAGGCGTCATTTTTGGCTTAAGGTGAGGATTTTCTGCCTTAAATTTCTCAAATTCGTGCTAAAAATAAAAAGATAAAATTAATAGGAATGAAAACGTTGAAGAAAATAGTTTCATATTACGCGGTAATTTGCTTCTTCAGCTAGAGCAAGATCAATCCATTTCAGTTTTTCCCTATTAGATAATGATGGGAATTTCTGTTTGCACCAAGCGATACTTTGCTTTTTCTTCTTTGAACAAAATATCAGGAACGGCGTTGGTGCAAGTGGAGCTTCCATCTTCTCAGAGGTTTCGACCGCCTTAGTAATCGGATTTGCTTCCCTTTATTATACACGCATAATTATTAGTAATGGCTTACATTTTTGGAAAATTATTTTAATTTTTAATGACTCACTTGAAATCCTTAACTTCTTTTTCGTATTTTTCTCTTGCCACTTTTGCAAGTTCGACGTATTTCTGCTTCTTCTTCTCGCTCAGTGCCTTGAACATTTTTCCAGTTAGGGAAGAAATTTCCATCTATGAAAATTTTATTTTAATAAAAAATTACATAGGCCTAGTTAAAATAAGATAGATTAAAGTAGAAAATGAATGCTGGTATTACCGAGTTCATTCCAGGATTATTTCTCACAATTTTGTCATGTTTAGCCTTGACAAAAAAATTATAAGAAGTAGGAGGCTTCTTTGGGTAATCCGGCCTAGTAATTTGATTTGTAGTATTCTGGTTGCTGCTGTTTTGTAGTTGTACACCACAATCTTCTTTCTGTTGATCTGAACATTAAAAAAAAAATTAATTATCAATGTGTCCAACACACTTGTAAGTAAAAGTAACTTTTGTTTAATGGATCGTGAGATGTCTCAAGTTTCAAAAACTAGCTATTAATATCCAGAGATGCATGTAAGAAGCATTCTTAAAAATATGAGAAAATATGGAGTGATAAGAAGTGGAAGTTTCTTTATATTATTTCTGTAAGTTTTCTCAGGGACATAAAACACAAAGTTTAACATTTTACTCACCCTTTATTGAGTCCGTTTCATGAACGGATGACGGTGCAACAGATGCAGATCTCGCCTTGGAAAACTCGTCTTCTTTACTTTTTCCCTTTTTCTTACGAAGAGTGGAATCCATAATGGCTGGGATGAACAATTGAGAACTAGAGCAAAGCACTTTGTTTTTAGATTTGAAAATCCAGGAGCAAGGCTAGCAGTTACCTAGCACTTGTTGTCGTTACAGACACGTGGCTGTCTGTTCGCCGGTCCTAGGCCGGTCTGTGGGCGACGGGTAATAAAAGGCCTTTTTCAGCGCTGGGGCACTGCCCGAACTTAACACGATTGTTGTCAGAAATTAGATCGGGCAAATTCTGACTGTCCGAACTCCTACTCTGTACAAAGGATAGGCTAATAACCGGACAGACCGACTGACCGAGCTTTGACCGAGTGCTGAAAAAACCCTAAAGTAGACAAGCATAGGCATGCTATTTGCTACCGAGTGCAGACGAAACTTGTGCGTGCCGCCCGTGCGCAGTTGCGCGTCATTTGAATTTGGCTCATTACGGGTCGTTAATTGATTTAAATTGTTCACGAATAAGTCATTGTTTTACCTGGCTTTTTTTTTTATAAACCGACGATGAAATTGATTCAACATCTCTCTTTATTAAGGCATATTGCACATTCAAGTAATCAACACTCCACTTTTTACAGACCAAAGGCATAAATGGATTCCCAAGATTAATAAACCATACGTTTATTAAAACTACTGTATTTCAAACATAGGGAGATTAAATTACTTTGATGTTGAAAAAAGAGAAAAAACCAGACGACAAAGAGGTCTTTCATACGGGAATTTAACATATTATACAACTTCTTTCATATCGTCGTTCGAATCGGGAAACAGACATGAATATCATTCAAACTGTTCGATGAAGAATAAAAAATGAAATACGTTAACGCTAGGTGATAAACAAATTCAGCATAGATTATTTAAAAAAAAGCTTTCATCAGAAGATTATTCAGATTGATCGTCCTCTGAATCCGCGCGTTGCAATCGTTTAATGTGTTCCAAAACTTGGAGCTCCGTCTTGCTCAGTCTCTATATGAAAAAATAGAGTTAAGTAACTATTATGTCACTTTTCACAACATAATACAGTGCTAGACCTTTTTAAAAGCTTGTAGCTTCTCCTCGTACTCCTCCAGCCTTTTGGTATGCTCAACTTCCAGCTTCTTTCTCATCTTCTCCGAGAGTTCGTTCCATAATTTATTCTTTTTCTTTTCCGGAATAATTGAAACTTTTAAAATTTCAAAGGCGTGCCATTCAGCCGCGGTTCTGTTTATATCAGAAAGGAAAAACAGATTATTTTTTAGTTTTCTTTGAACAAAAAAAATTATTTCGTTTTACTTGGGTGGCTTTGGAGGCTGATTTTTGTAGAGCTTTTGCTGCAATGCCCATACAGGACGAATTAAAGAACGGGAATCGTTGGTCCCCAAGGAACTTGGATTGGCTGGAACAATGGATACGCTCCTCTTGAGAACACTCGATTGCTTCGGCTCAGATTTGCTGTGGTCTGATGATTTATCGCTGGATGAATCGTACTCTTCACTGGTGTCTTCCTTATTTTGGATTGCGATGCGCTTCGTTACAGATGGAGCCAGCTTTGTACCGCTTTTGAAGCTGCTAGACGAAGAGCGGTTCATTTCTTGTGGTTTGTCATCCGAGCTGGAAGGGCTTGATGGATCGGATCGATTGGTTTCAATTCGAGGAGTAGGATTTACGATGCTTAAGTTGACTTTCTTGTTCGAATAAGCTTTCGATCTCTGAAAGTAGGTAAAAAGTATAAGAGTAAGGTTAACATGTGAAATCAAGATGGATTTACTCTTTTATTGTTATTTATTATGGATTATTTTAGTACTACTGCTATGGAATTATTCCATTATTACCGTCTCATCCTCCGCATTCAGCATGGAACGTCTTTTCTTCGGAAGAGTTGATTGCTCCGGTTCAGATTCACTGTCGTCTGATGATTCATCGCTGGATTTTTCGGCCGATTTAGGAGAGGCTTGGTTTATATTTGATAGGCTGTCGTCGTCGCTTTCGTCGAACTCGTCGCTGGAATCTACGGTCATGAGACAAGATTTGTAGCCGGATTCTTCAACTTGGATAGCTTTGGTTGGAAGCATCGAAGGTTCTTCTTCTTCAGATGAATCGTTTTGGTGGCCGACTAAAGTTTTTAACTTCTTGGATGACGCGCCAGACTTCTAGCAAAAAAAAATAATTAAAAAATTGAAATTCAATGCAATAAGAACCATAAAACTACGAGGGAAAACTTACATCCATTTCCGCTGCTTTTTTTCTTTTCATTCCATTAACGTCAAGGAGATATTTGGGAATCTCTCGCTGATGTTTTTCGGTCGGAAACTTTGAGGAGTAGGCAAACAGCTTCGTACTATCGTCAGAGTAGGATTCATAGCTGGAATCGACTGCGGAAGATGTTAATTTCCCCTTTAAACGGATTCTGTTTTCCGGTTTGGAACCGCTAGTCATCGAAGAAGTCTCTTCTTCAGATGAATCCGAGTCATCCTCGTCGCTGGTGTCTTCCTCACTTTGGATTTTGCTGCGTTTGGTTACAGACGAAACCATCTTTATACCACTTTTAGAGGTAGATGATGCGCGGCTTAATTTCTGTGCTTCATCATCCGAGCTAGAAGTGCTGGATGAATCGGATTCATTCGGGTCAGATCGTCGAGGAAAAGGAGTCTTGATGACAAATTTGGTCTTTTTCGACTCCTCCCTTGATTCTTTGGTCAATTTTGATTGAGCAGCCAGCTTCTTCTTAGGCAGGATTGTGTCGTCGCTGTTGACGGAGTTAGCGCTGGAATTTACTGCGATGGAAGAAGATTTATTGCCGGAATCTTTAATGATTTTGGTAGCGTTTTTCTTTAGGAGCGCCAAGAGTTTTTCTTCATCCGATGCTTTTGAATTCTTCTCGTTGCTGAAGGTGGGTTTCGACTTTTTGAGCGATGACTTCTAGAATAATCAAGTAGATAAGAAATTGATTAGAATGAAATTCATGTAATAAGAAAAACTCAACTCACGTTCAGTCTTTCTTCTTTCTTGCCCGGGCGATGCTTAGCAATCTCTTGTTGTCGCATTTCAACCGGCAATTTTGATAGATAAGCTTTCCACTTTGCGTCGTATTCGTTCTTCATCTAACCGAGTCAATTATGGTATTTAATACGGGATTTTTAAATATTAATAAAATGGAATTCTATTACAATGTTTAGTCTCGTTTGGTAAATTTTTTTCTCTTCTTGACTCAAGGCATTCCAGCTAGCGCTCCACTGTTTCATCCTGTTTTGAATTCCATCTTCGTTTGTGGGGATGGATTGCAATTCTGAGATAAACAAATGGCGACTACTACTAGGTGGTTTGACTGGCGGCTTAACATCTCTCCTGATAGTAACAAGAAAGCGAAGCAATCTTCAATATTAGCAGATTTGGTTAATAACTTGTATTATTTACATGTAAACGAGGTGTTTTTCTTGATCGTTCAAAACAGGCGTCATTTTTGGGTTGAGACTCGGATTCTCCGCCTTAAATTTCTCAAATTCTTCCTGAATATACAAGATAAAATGTATACAAACATGAGAATAAAATAAAAATATAATAATATTACGAGATAGCTAGCTTCTTGAGCAAGAGCAAGATCGATCCATTTCAATCTTTCACTATCAGATAATGATGGGAATGTTTTAGTGCACCAAGTAATGCTTCTCTTGGATTTTTTCTTTAAGCAGAATATTGAGAACGGCGTTGGGGCTAGTGGAGCCTCCATCTTCTCAGAGATTTCTACCGGTTTAGGAAGGTCAGGATTTTCTTCCCTACATTGCATAATATTATGCCATAACATTTTAGAAAATTACTATTTAAATTATCAAGAACTCACTTGAACTGCTGAACTTGATTTTCGTACTTTTCCCGCGCCACTCTTGCGAGCTCAACATATTTCTGCTTCTTCTTCTCGTTCAGGGTCTTGAACATTATTCCAGCAAGGATAGAAATTTCCTCCTATAAAAATATTTATTTAACATTTATGAAATATTAGTTTAGAGAATAAGTGTTGGAGGTTACCGAGTTCATTCCAGGATTATTCCTCACAATTTCATCCTTATTATTCTTGACAAAAAAATCAAAAGGAGTAGGAGGTGCCTTTGGATAGACAGGCCTCTTATTTTTATGATTTTGTTGTCTATTGGTATGTGTTTGCACATCATCTCCTTTCTGCCAATCTGAAAATATTTTAGTACAAAGGAATGTTTAGAAAATGTCACTTGATTTCTTTTTGTATTCAAAAAGAGAGATTGTCTTGAGATGCCTTGAGACATTACTCATGAAAATGTGGAATGAAAAGTTAATAATTCAGCATAATTCAACACTTACTCGATTCCATTTCATCAAGGTAATAGACGGCATGAATGTGCAGCAGAAAATCCTTGGAAAAATCGTCTTTGCTCTCTCCCTCTTTCCCTCCCTATGGATTTTTTGTTCTGATGATTGATACTTTGTAAGTACTATTTGAGTAATAAACTGATTTATGTAACTGCTATTTGTTAAAACACTTCACGGAAAGCAAAAACTTTGACCTCAACACAAAAACAAATATAGTCGCACTCTAATAACAGATTTTAATATCCAGTTTGGAGCACGTGTAATCGCTATTTATGCTGAGGGTTCACTCCGGCTGACTCTACTCGTCTACCGTATCTGCCCAGACAACCAAAGGCTGAAAGGCCATTGGACATAGGAGAGCAGACGAAACTTGAAAAGTCGTACCATTCGTGCGTCGCTACTCTGCAAGTTGCAAGCGCTTGTTATTGTGGGCTTTAAAACGAATCTGTACGAATAATAGCGTTGAAATCTGCTGATTTGTTTTTACTCTCGGTGATGTGGTGCAGAGTTAAGGTTTGACTTACGACGAAACTGAAGAGCATGGCGCGTTTACGGCCGTGTTTCTTCCGCCCGACGTTGCAGCGCCTTACCGCCAATGGGGTTGCAGGGAGATCGCGTCTCAGGTATACGAACAGTCAAAAGCGCACGCATAGGCAGGTACTGTCGTTTAGTAATAATGCTATGTCATTTTTAATTGAATTTTAAATTCTACATGAATGGTTGTGATTGTTCTAAAAATAGTTTCTATAATATGCTGCTGCCAATACAAATTAAAAATTCTTGTAGAAATAATCAAGAACCAGTTTGCTCTCTTTATTTAGACTTGTTGATTAGCTGATGTTTTTAGCCCAGCTTTTAGCCAGCGTTGCATTCAACACGCGTGCTACTTTCTTTTCCGCTATTTTTATTTTTCCTTAAAAAGGCAAGACAAATGTGTCGACAATTCGATACAAGTTATCCATTCTATAAAGGTTATGCAAAAAAAAAGGTGCCATGAAAATGTTTCCATACGGTTATTGGCAGTTTTACATCGTCAGTCTCAGATGGTAACAGCATTTTTCAAGGTAATAGTGTCGTAGTTCTATATAAAACACCAAAGGGTTACCTTCCTTTATTGCGTAGGAAAGCGGGAGGTGTGCTGGTAAAAGTGTTAAAATAAAATCCAACTGCTGTAAAGAGTTCTAAATTTTTGCGATATCTTACCATGGCCGATTTTACAAACATCGCAATCAAAGGATTAAATCACTCTAAAACATACTTTTGGGAAGGTAAGATCAGTTCTCGAATTATTTTATTTCATTTATTAGTGATGGTCTTGATGTTCAGTTGTATGTTTAATCTACAAAAATATTAGATAAGAATTAGCTTCTTTACCATAGTTATCTCATTTTCAAGTGAATTAAAATATATTATAATTTACTGTTTCCTTTTACAGATCTTGTCTCACCCTATGACAAGGATGGAATGTTTTACAACCCGCATAATAACAACTTGGAAGGTGTAATCCACTTAGGTAAAATATTTTGTAAATAATTAACAAAGGTCATAATTTACTATTATCATTATTATCAAAAAGAGGAGAAACTGCCTGAACCGAATGAGAATTCAAATTTTCTCGAGGCCAGCACCATTATTGGAATCCTCTTGGGAACAGTGATAGGGATTATTCTTATTGCTATCATCGCATTTAAGTACTACAAAAGAACAGCAGGCATTGAGGCATGTTTCTCACTTTGTAGCACCAAAGATACCCTGGTAAAATTTCTGTTCTACCTCAATATTTTTTAATTTCTAAACACTTTTTTTCCAGATTGAAAATATTTCAGAAAGTGTTCCAGAAGTTCCACTAGAGGTGGAGCCAAAGACAAACACTTCCTCATTCTATGAAGATACCGACGACACTTGTTTCTAAAAAAAAAAATTATTAAAGCTTTTTAACAAATAAATATAAAAGTTACATTTAAATAAGAAAAGATTTTAAATTATTACCAAAGGTGGCGCGAACCTACTTTTCATTCAAATCAAAGATACTTTTTCACGGCGGACGACGACAGGTCGGAATTTTACTGCCAGGGGCATTGTAAACAAATCATCTAGATAAGCCCAGTGCATGTGATATTGCCCTAAGTTTTAGATCTATATTCTTTCTGTTTTGAACCGGACTCAAAGATGACTAGTCGCAAAGTCGGAATCGTCGGAAGGTAAACAAAAATTTTAAAAATTTTAAATGTAAATGAAAATTGAATTTATTTGTTTACGTCGATTGTAGTGGACTTATTGGTCGTAGCTGGGCCATGCTCTTTGCTGGAGCCGGCTACACCGTCCGACTTTTCGACGTCAGCCTCGATTTAATTGAAAAGGCCATCTCAGATATCGATGAGCAACTTCAAGCCCTTGAAAAATCCGGCATGCTTCGTGGAAACCTTAATGCTGCCGAGCAACTCAAGTTGATATCTGGTATTATCATTTGATTACATAAAAATTTGCAGTCGAGAATAATCAGTTTTTTTATCAATTAAATCAGCTGCTCTGACACTCAAAGATTGTGTGGAAGGAGCATGTTACGTTCAAGAATGTATCCCAGAAAATGTGGATCTGAAAAAGAAGATTTTTGGACAGATTGATGAGCTGGTTGGAGATGACACTATTCTTGCAAGTTCTACTAGTTGCATTCTTCCATCTCTATTTTCTGAGACTTTGAAACACAGAGGCCAACTGATTGTAGCTCACCCAGTATAATCTCTATAATAGTAATGCATCATCACGTTTGTTTACAATGTAAATCCAATGTTATTGTCCAGGTGAATCCACCATTCTACGTTCCACTAGTGGAATTAGTACCCGCACCTTGGACTCGACCAGATATTGCCCTGAAAACTCGCAATATTATGGAAGAGATTGGTCAAAAACCCGTGTCTCTAAGTCGGGAAATCCCGGGCTTTGCTCTTAATCGCATCCAGTATAATGATTCTCATAAAGTTTTATATTCAACTCTTAAATTAAATCTCTTTTAAATTAGATACGCTATTCTGAACGAGTGCTGGTATTTGGTCCAGGAAGGAGTTCTTGACGTGAAAGATATCGATACGGTCATGAGTCAAGGTCTAGGACCCCGGTACGCCTTTTTGGGACCTTTGGAGACGGCTCATTTGAATGCAGAAGGTGAATTTTTAGAGAGAGAAAAAGAAATGAGATGAATAATTTTATTTATTTAAAATAGGTATGGAGAACTATTGCGATCGTTACGCTGAGACAATCTTCACAGTGAGCAAAACTCTGGGACCGGTCACCAAGTTTGAAGGAGCCAGTATGGAGAATGTTCACCGGCAGTTGACGGAGCAAATCCCACTGGAGAAATTACAAGAAAAGCGAGCATGGCGTAACACTTGTCTAGCTTCTCTTGCTAAACTGAAGCAAGACATTGCCAAGAATGCAGAGAATTAAAAGAAATTACCTATTGAGTGTAGCTGGATAGTTTTAATAAACGATCACGAACAAAATCACCAAGTTGATTTAATGAACAGTAGATGGCGTGAGCAGGATAGAAAGCAAATCTAATAAAAGGAGACACAGAAATCGCTGCGTTCAAGTGAATAGACGTATATCTCTTTCAGTCCAATTTTCAAAGTTTTCCTGTAATCGAAAGGTTTAAAAAAGTTAATGTTAAAGTAAGGATGTTGTTAACAAAATCAATAACATTAATAAGATTTCCAGGTGCGAAATTCTTTTCTACTTCCCTGCAGCGCTCCAAGCAAAGGTAAAAACTCGCAATGAAATAAATGCGCTAACAATAAATAACTTGACATCAGTTAAATATTGCAAATTTATTCACATGTGCCCTTTAAAAAGACGTTAAATCATTGAATCATTATATAACCTGCTGCATAGCTTGTCAGCTCGTAGGCACGTAGCCACAATTCTAATTGTATGGTCCTTGCACTCAAGGTCGTCCTGTGACTAGCGTCGGAAATCTGACGCGGATATATTCGATCACATCACGTTTTTTGATATCCTTGAAAAGTGAAATGCTTCAAAATAGACAATAGTTTATCACCAATTATAGGCTAATTAAAAAGTGGATATGTTTATCAATTTGATAAATTGAATTTTTTAAAATTGGGATTTATTTAAAGTTACAAATTGGTTGTCGTGGGCGGAGGAGCGGGCGGATGTTCCGTCGCGGCCCGATTCAGCGCTCTCCTTCCGCCAGATAATGTCGCCATTATCGAGCCAGCAGAGGTGAATTTTTTGCTACTTTAACATTGATTGAATAATTAATTTTTAAATATCTATATATTAGACGCATTATTATCAGCCAATGTGGACACTTGTTGGAGGAGGAATGAAGAATCTGGCTCAATCAGGTCATCCGATGAGTCAAGTTTTACCCAAAAGGGCGCACTGGATTAAAGAGAAAGCTGTTAAATTCAATCCGGAAGAGAACAAGCTTACTACAGCTTCCGGAGTAGAAATCAATTACGAATATCTTGTGCTAGCTTTAGGGCTTCAACTGGATTACGCAAAGGTCTATTCAACATTCAGATTTGATCATATTTTTTAAACTTACTTTTGATAAAAATAGATTAAAGGTCTTCCGGAAGCGTTTGAGACACCTGGAGTGTGTTCTAATTACTCACCGTTGTACGTCAACAAAACTTTGGAAGCTCTAAAAGAATTTAAGGAAGGTAACGCAATTTTCACGTTTCCGAACACGCCGGTTAAATGTGCTGGAGCTCCCCAAAAAGCAATGTACATTTCAGAAGAATATTTCCGCAAAGTATAATACTTTTAAATACTCATTTAATAAATGATATCAGAAATTAATAATTATTGACTGAACATCAAGCACGGAAAACGGGACAAAGCAAAAGTTATTTTCAACTCATCATTGGGCGCCATTTTCGGCGTGAAAAAGTATGCGGACGCTCTGACTCAACTCGTTAAAGAGCGTCACATCCAAGTGAATTTTCGTCAGGAATTGATTGAGGTCAAGCCGGATACAAAAGAGGCCGTTTTCCGCCTCTTGGATGATCCAAAAGGAGCTACTCAATCCTTCAAAGTAATTTTATAAATAATTTAAAACGTTGACAACTTTACTAATTTTTACCTGAAAGTACGAAATGTTGCACGTTACGCCACCGATGAGCTCTCCGGATGTCCTCAAAGCAAATAAACAGCTGACTAACGATGCTGGATTCGTCGAAGTGGATCGCTCTACACTCCAGCACGTTCGATTTCCTAATATTTTCGGCATTGGAGATTGTTCCAGTCTTCCAACATCTAAAACAGCTGCTGCCATCGGTATTTTACACAAAATTCATATAAATTTGCAAAATTTTTTATATTGCCAATTGTTTTTCAGCCGCTCAAAACAAAATACTGTTCGATAATCTGCGACTATTTATGGACGATAAGAAGCTAACGAAGAAATACGATGGTTACACAAGTTGCCCATTGGTTACTGGCTACGAAAAATGCATCTTGGCGGAGTTCGATTACGACGGAAAGCCGTTGGAGACGTTGCCGATCAATCAGGCTAAACAGAGGAGACTCTCATTCTTTCTTAAGAAAGATATAATGCCCAGCTTGTACTGGAATCTTATGCTCAAGTATATAGGATTATTTTATTCATGAATTTATTACATATAATTTGAATGTTATTATGAATAGTGGCTGGTGGAGCGGACCTGGTATCGCACGAAAAATTCTACATTTTGGATCATCTTCTTAAAAAATATAATAAAACTGAATTATTATTATTATTGCACACATTTTTATTTTTATTAAACATCATACAACTATAAAATTATTCATATTAATCAGCACTATGTATGATATAAGCACTATGTATGATATAAACAAGCGCAATAATTAAGACAAAATATACTTCGTACATTAATTTTTACCGACGAAGTAATTTGATTAAAAGAGTCTGTCTATAACTGTTCAATCAATTTAAAATAAGTCTTTTACTTTTTATATTTATCAGTACGGTATTTATGACTCGGTATTGAGTAACCTGCTACGGTGCTACCTTGTTATTTCCTACAGTGATTTTGTTTGGTGAATGAGTAGGTACCCATGATATTGAACCCTGCTGCTGCATATATTTAAAGTAACTAGCACTACCCAATACACTACAATATGGATACATAATTAACTTTGTATAATTACATTAATTTGAGAGTAGTTGCGAATACATGTTCTGATGTTCAAACTGGATGAGAGCCAAGCAAATCAAGAAATTTGAACGAAAACTTTTCACATGCAGTATTTTTCAAAAATAAAGTGTAATGAAACTACCGATGTATTATGTGTTGGTATCGATTTATTTTATTTTAATTTGGAAATTACGCAGCGGCTCGTTGGTCTAGGGGTATGATTCTCGCTTAGGGTGCGAGAGGTCCCGGGTTCAAATCCCAGATGAGCCCTCATTCAATTCAAAACCCTACACTCTTGGCTGCTGGTTAGAAGTGATTTGTTTTAAAATTTAAAAATATATATTTACAATTTGTTTATATAAATTAACTAGCCATTTGTAACAGCTTTATTATACGTAATCGTACCCGCGCGTATTATTATATTCATCATTTACAATAATTTAGCATGACGTTTTTATTTTTAAACTTGAATGTTTTAATAAATATAGATGTATTAATACTGCTGACAGCATCAGTTAAGGCTTTCTGATTTCTATGTGATCAAAATTATAAATCTGACGCGCGACCAATTTGGATTTTGGATTTTGCGCGGTTTCTAAAATGATAGTCGAGCGTTATTGATGTCCAAAGACACCGGCGATGATTATTTCATACAGCCTTATTGGATTTATCTTTGACAATGCTGTCGCACCTTCGGAATATATGTGTAATTGTATTCCTATTGAAAGTGATTAGTTACAGCATGTATATTACGCATTTTGCTTGTAATTTCGATGCGCAGCTAGCGAGAAAAGAGTGGATGCTTTGCAAGAGATGATAGCTTAAGGGGCTGCCAATATTTTTGGCTCTTCCTTTGGCTCGATTCCAATCACGTCCTCATTTGTGATTTGGCAGGAGTTCTGTTCCTTTTATACCAGTATCTACGGCGGTAGACGAATATTACTTTAACTTAAAGTTCAAATCATGAATCATTAATGAATCAAATCTTTTATTACGTTTTCGTGGCCTACGTGACCTAATAAGGATGGTTTGAATTAAAGCGCCTAGCTGATATTGTGGCGGTCGTGCGTGATAACAAAATTATGTAAGGTCTTTTCCGATTGGTTTAAACAACCATAATATACGTTATGGCAATCCATATTGAAGGCATACTCCGATATATTACATTAAATAGATATTGAATAGGTAGCCCTGATTAATTATTTTAAAAAGTTTTATATCTCGGATCATCTTTGTAATAAATATAATCAAGTTATTGATTGCATACATTGTAATTTTTATTAAACATTAAACAATTAGAAAACTATTCAAATTTATCGCAGCCCTTTATATAATACAAGCGAATTCATTGATATGAAAAATATACTTGCATTATTTTCTTACAAACGATATAATTTGATTCAAAGTCTCTTTAAAAAATAATAGTTTAATCAATAATAAAGAATCTATTATTACATTCAACTTGTTGCTACGGGACCCAAATAAACAGTTTAAATTAGGACATACCCAGTTGATAAATTATTATGTGATCCGGAGTGATTCAGCTATCTCAAGGTCCTTTCTCATTGGCTCAAACAGTCGCATACGTAATAGCAATCCTTATTGAAGCCATAACAACAAAGTCTCACTTGAAAATAGTAGGTTGTCCTGATTCTCACTTAAAACACAGTTATGTTTAGTCACTCACGAAGAAGATGCTGTTCTTGAATTGTATTCCGCGAAAAACTAATAATTTTAGGATTTTAGGTAGAAAATGGTTTTCTTTATCAACCCAACGCCTTGGACAAAAGTAAAATTAGCGAATTCTCCGTATTTTTAAATTCTAAATTAATTTATATTGTTTTAAATTTTATAGCTATAAATTGGTTGTTGTGGGAGGAGGAGCAGGCGGCTGTTCTGTTGCTGCCCGGTTTAGTGCTCAACTCCCGCCCGGCAATGTCGCCATCATCGAACCCGCCGATGTAATATTAAAAACTCATTATTCTTTAAACTTAACTATTAAGCGATTTATTGAAAATAAAGACCCACTATTACCAACCTTTGTGGACCCTAGTTGGTGGTGGTATGAAGAGCCTGGAACAATCCGCAAAACCAATGGCTCAAGTTTTACCTAAAAGAGCTCGCTGGATTAAAGATCGAGCTGTACGATTCCATCCGGGAGAGAACCGTTTAATTACTGCCTCGGGACAAGAAATAACTTATGAATATCTTGTCCTAGCTTTAGGACTTCAATTAGATTACGCAAAGGTACCATATAAACCACTTGAATATCATCTAATAAGGTCACTTATACATTTTAAACTGAACAGATTAAAGGTCTTCCAGAGGCATTTGATACTCCCGGAGTGTGCTCTAATTACTCGCCACTTTACGTCAATAAAACTTTGGAAGCTCTAAAAGGATTTAAGGAAGGTAACGCAATATTCACGTTCCCAAATACGTTGATCAAATGTCCAGGAGCTCCCCAGAAAATCATGTACATTTCAGAAGAATATCTTCGCAAGGTAGAGTGCTGATTACTACTTAAACAATATCTCTCTAATAAAAATTAAATTAAATTATACAGCATGGAAAGCGGGAAAAAGCTACAGTCATGTACAACTCATGTCTTGGTGTCATTTTTGCTGTGAAAAAGTACGCGAATTCTCTTACACAAATCGTTAAAGAGCGTGATATCCGAGTCAATTTCCGTCACGAATTAATCGAAGTTAAATCTGATACGAAAGAAGCCGTTTTCCGACTGTTAGATGATCCAAAAGAAGCTACTCAATCCTTTAAAGTATTTTTTAAAAAATATTTAGAATGTTGAAGACTTAAATAATTCGATCTTAAAGTATGAAATGTTGCACATTACACCGCCGATGAGCTCTCCGGATGTGCTCAAAGCCAACAAACAGCTGACTAACGATGCTGGATTCGTGGAAGTAAACCCTTCAACACTTCAACATGTTCGCTTTCCCAATATTTTTAGCATTGGAGATTGTTCCAGCCTCCCGACTCCAAAAACAGCAGCTGCCGTCGGTATAGAAAATCTAATTTAAACCACTTAAAAACCAATTTTTAAAGAGGATCTATTTTTCTTTTAGCTGTTCAGAACAGAATTCTGTTCGATAATTTGACATCCTTGATGAATGGTAAGAGTCTTACGAAGCAGTACAACGGATATACGAGTTGCCCATTTGTAACGGGCTATAGTAAGGGCATTTTGGCGGAATTTGATTACAAATTGGAGCCGCATGAAACATTTCCCGTCAATCAAGCTAAAGAAAGGTGGACTTCTTTCTTACTAAAGAAGGAATTATTGCCTATTTTATACTGGAAACTATTACTCAAGTAAATTTCTAAATAGTTTTGTTTTAAATATATGTTATTTAAACAATAATTTTTCATTAGTGGACGGTGGAGTGGACCTGGTTTTCTCCGTAAATTATTTCGTGCCGGAATGTAACGCATTTTAAATGCATGCGATGATTTATTATTCCCAGAATATGTAGATAAACTTTGTAAACCCTCATAACAATATTTTTAATAATACCAATATCTATATTTTGGTGGGATAAAACAGCTACTTTTGAAGCGTCGGCTGGAATTTTTCTTCCAGTTCGGGAGGCAAGTTGTACAAGCCGCACACTTTATTGGCTGGAAGCGCTTTATCTGAATTAGTAAAAAAAAATAATTAAATATAATTCAAAGAGAGTCGTTTAAAAAATAGATTACCGATTTGTTTTGGATAGGGTAAATTCAAATTTTTCATAATTTCAACAAATTCAGCTTTGCTTTTCGTTAGACGAGGATTGAATTTCTTTTCTTCCATCACGGTTGTATCCATCACACCTTTTATAATAAGAAATCCTTATTAAAATTAGCTTTCCTAATTAATGGGCAAAAATATCAATATTACCGTTGTAATCGTGAGCGGGAAAGAGATGGAAATTTTCCGGTAGAGAGAATATTTGTTGGTGCACTGATTCGTACAAAGTTTCAGGATTTCCTTCCTGGAAATCCGTTCGTCCACATCCCCGAATGAGCAGAGCATCACCCGTGAAGGCACAATTCTTATCGTGGAAGACGTAGGTAACACAACCTGTGTAACAAAAAAAGGATTATTTATTTAAATAGACTAAAAATGAGTGTACTCTTTGACCATACCATTGGTGTGACCTGGAGTGGATCTCACTTCCAGTTTCAAATCTCCGAATTTTATTAAATCTCCATTTTGAATGTAAACATCAGCCTGCGCACCTGACGCTTTGCTGATTACACTTTGAGAGCCAGGTAAAAGCTTCTTCAGGACGCCGGTTCCAGTGATGTGATCAGCATGCATATGGGTATTCACTGTAAATAAAAATGAAGTTTTCATTATTTATTTAACAACTAAATTTGATTAAGAGTGACCTACATGAATACTTTAAATTAAGGCCAAGTTGATTGATAATTCTTGCATCTCTTTCAGCAAGATCAATGACAGGATCAATCAAAACTGCTTCCTTGCTTTCAGTGTCTGCCAACAGATAAGTGTAGGTGCAGCTCACTTTATCAAACAGCTGAAATTGAGATACATCAATGTCAATTATAGTCTTCATAAAAAAATATTTCAGAATATATTATAGACACCACCTGTTTGAATAAGATTTTATCCTGTTTATTGGAGATCTCCTTGGCCATGTTTAGTAATAATGAATGGCCTACGTGCAAATTGACTCGTCGTGAAATGAGCGGTTGGATCAAAGTCCGACGGATAATCACCTGAAAACTTGGCCAAAACACTATAAATATTTTAAAATAATAAATTCATGGGCTTATGTAAATTTTGGAGCTGTAGCAAAGCAAATCTTGTATTTCCCCTTAAATATGCAACTCACTTGGTTTTCTTGCGACACCGGTCGAAACTAAATGATAATTACCTTGAGCTATCTTTTTTGTAAAATAAAATTGGACAAAGTGGACGGACAAGGACTCACGTAATCCGGGACTGTAATCGCGTCTTGAATGAATCACGTACAAGAAAAGAAAAACAACTCTTTTTGGCCTTCACCAAATTTTTCGTCTGCTTTGTTGTTATGCCATCTTTCGACTGCCATCTGACGGTAAAAATTCAAAAGAATACCGGGAAATTTAATTGTTAAAAAATCTTGATCACTTTTCGCAGCAAAAAGTCATCATCTACAATCAATACATTTAATTAAATACAATTCATAATGATCGGTTCAATAAAAACTCATCAGAATGTGGAAGATAATTATTCAAAGTCGTAAAAATGTATCAACTAAAAGAGGCCTAAATAAGCGCCATCACCCATTCAGTGGTCTTTACTGGCAACTACTGCTCATTTCCAAGTTGTCGTCAATTCGTTAGCAACTTGGCTAGGCACAATTGTAGTCGAATCGGTAAAAAAGAATCGTGTAGCCGGGAGGAAAACTCACATTGTTTTATCAGCTCACGTTTTATTTACTTTCGGGATATTGTCCATCGATCCTTAGACAAATTACTTGTTGATGAATTTCACCCCAATTTCCTGCAACTGAAGCCTAATCTGTGTTACACACGTATTGCAGGGAGAGGGCTGAGTTTTGACTCTTCACTATATTGTACAGTTAACCGGAAGGAAACGATGACCGAAGTTAACAATACGACTAATAACAAAAGTGAAGACATCATGACTACCGGAAAAATCTTAGTAGGAGTAAACTCCAAGTGCAATCCAGGATTGGCAAGCAGATTTAGGGGCTGCATGCTTGGAGCTCTGCTTGGGGACTGTCTGGGCCAGCCCTTTGACGGGGAAGAGAGACCAATTTCTAAGTCTGTCTTGAACTCTTACTTTGAAAAGCTGCACGATTCCAATCTCAAAGGTAAACTATCAAAACCAACCCTGTTGACATTCAAAATTTATTTATCATTTGTTTACATTGTTGCAGCTCCTTTTAAAGCTTATTCGGATGACTCTGCAATGACATTCTCAGTAGCCCAATCACTAATCAACAAGAATAGATTTGATCCTCATGACATGGCCAGGAAGTAAGAGAAAATCAAAACTTTTAATTTATTTTTACAAATTTTATTTTCATTTTTGTTTGACAGGTTTGTTGACGAGTTTTACGCTCATCCAAGAAGAGGCTACGCGAGCAGCATTACCGACGTATTCCGGGCCCTGAAACGGGAAGACTGCAAAGACCCTTACGGCCCTGGTCGACTCTTGTACGCCGGTCGCGGCTCTTACGGCAACGGTTCGGCCATGCGTATCGCTCCTGTTGCCCTATTCTGTCATTCGAACGCCGAGGAAGCCATGAACATTGCTTACAAGTCTTCACTCATCACCCACGCAAACGAATTAGGGTACAACGGTGCCATTCTTCAATGCTTGGCCATCCACAAAGCCCTGCATTTGGACAGCTCTACTCCTCTTGACGTCGACCAGTTTGCTGCTTATCTTCTGGAGAAGATGTCCGCCATCGAAAAGACAGACGAGCAGCAGCTGCCAACGAGTGGTTCCATGAATTCACTACTTCACGGTGCTGGTCAACAAGCACAGCCCAGGATCACCAAACTCAACATGACAAAGAGTTCTTACGTCCGGAAATTGCAGGAGATGCGTCATCTCCTCAAGAGCTCGTCTGTTGTGAGTGCTGAACGGGTGGTCGACGTCCTGGGTCACTTCGTCTCGGCATACGGCTCGGTTTGCACAGCCATTTACAGCTTTCTTCGTTGCGCCAAAGACGATGCATCGAGCAGTGCAAGTGGCAACAACAATGAGAGTCCCGTTCAACGAGCCATCCGCTACGCCATCAGTCTCGGGGGTGATACGGATACAATTGCCTCCATGACCGGCGCCTTGGCCGGCGCTTACTACGGTCACGAAGCAGTTCCACAAACCCTCCTCTCCCACTGTGAAGCAGAGGGAGTCCAGACGGCTATAACACTGGCCGACTGTTTGTACCAAACAGTGGAAAAATAGCTCAATTCCTCATCTTCTCTCTCGACAAATTATGAGAAAAAAAAAACTTAAACTTTTTTTTTTTTGGCAAGATCAACAAAAATACACGAGAATGAAAAATATAAACATGATGATCTCTTGTGTAATGTAGTACCATTGGGGAACAAATTGTACAAAATTAAATACATCGTTCAAGTGGACTTGCACGAAGAGTTGTGCTGCTGCTGCTGGAGACCATTAGGTGTCTTCTTACCGAAGATATCCTTCACGTTCAGATGAATGCGCACTTTTTCTTTACGCTCCGGTGGAACAGTGTTGAAACAGAAGCGCTTGAAAGCCTCCAGCTCGCGCTCGTCCTCGTCTAGATCGCCCCCTTCCAAATCGAGATCGGATTTTGGAACAAAAACGTTCTCTTCCCACTTGTCCTCTCCGACTGAACCTTGCCTCTGCTTCGATGCCGTGTTGTTCTTCTTTTTCTTCTTAGATTTGGTAGTAGATGTGCCGTTAACGGTCGGTGGGGCCGGAGTAGTAGTAGTACTAGTACTAGTCTTGATATTGTTCGTGGGAGCTTTGGGTGCGACTGCAGCGTTGTTCTTCTTGTTGGCTTTTTTATTATTGCTATTCAGTTGAAGAGAGGCCATTTGAACTTCGAGTACGGCTTGGACTTGCTGCTCTTCTTGTTGCTGTTGCAGCCGCTCTCGACGCAGTTTCTTGCGCTGCTTCTTGCTCAACTGGGACTCGTCTACGAGCGTTACGTCGTCGTCTTCATCCCAGCCGGTTTGTACAGCTACGCTGCACATTTGCACTGGCTTCTGAGGCGCCTGAATCTTGCGAGTATCCACCACAATGACGTTAGGAGCGGCCAGCCCTCCAAGAGTACCTGAAAATATAGAAGTTCAACTTGAAAATCTGGAACATTTAAAGAAGTATTTGTAACAAATTTACCCATGGATTCTTTAGCTTTCGGTGGGTTCGTAACTATGATCGGATTAGGGCCGGTTTGACTCGTATTGGTGCCGGAATTGACACTGCCTTTCTTGTTGTTGTTACGTTGATCAACCATTCGGACTGGGAGCTCCGGATGAGCGGAATGAGGATAGGAGCCCTGGTGAACGCGAGTGAGAGTGATACCAGGTGGCAGCCGGAAGTTGTCAAGAGTGAAATCTTGATTATTAGAATTGACAGATGCTGCAGGATAACTCTGAAATAAAGATTTTTTTTATGTAGTCAATGAATTTGGCATATTTTTAAGAGGAGATTTTACGGATTGAGGTTGTGGAGCAGGCACAGGAGCAGAGGTAGCGTTCCTGAGAAGCAACTTTTGCTTTCTCTTCTCCTGTTTCTTCAACTTCTTTCGAGATAAAGGTGCTGGTGGAGGTGGTGGAGCGGTGGAAGGAGTTTGATGTTGGTTGGAAGGCACCGAGGCATTAGCTGACGGTTTTTCCCCATTGGTGGGTAGCACTTGACCATTAACCAGGGTGAACAGGACACGATCATAATCAGGTGTATCACCTTTCAGCTATAAATTCAAAATGTAAATAATTATTTTTAAAAACAGAAAAAAGTAATTTTAAAAATATTACCGTCACTGTTACGACGGGCTCGCTGAGATTGGGTTGCATAACACGCCGGATCGTGACCATCTGTTGCGGTTGAGATGATGACGACGACGACGAAGGTGTCGAAGTTGCTGCATTGCTGGACGGCTGCTGGACAGGAGCCTGACTGAGTTTGACAGGAGGTGGAATCACCGGCGAAGGTGCTGGTGTCGGATTCAGCAATCTCGTAGCTGGTTGAGACGGATTGGCAAAGCCCAAAGGCTGCTGCAGATAGGAAGGGCTCGATTCCAGTGGACCGTATAGAGGGGTGATGACGGCCGAGTTGGTCAACGGGTTGTGCGTAATGCGAACCATTCCGTTGGGCACCCTGCTCTGAGATTGGGGTGCTGATGCTTCAGTCAGCCTCTTGGCTGCAGCTAATTCCTCAGCCTTGGCATTCTCCAACTTAAATGATAAAAAGAGTTAATTTACATAATTCTAGTTAGGAACAAATGTGGGTACCTTTTTGGCCTTCTGACGAGCCTTCTTGGCAGCTTTTTTGGGGTTGGGCTGAGTGACAGCTTTTCCCTTGCTCTTGCCACCTTCAATGTAGTCCAGAAGATCATCCACATCAGCATAACCATCAATGTTGCTCTTGGAAGAACTGCTTCTAGATCCAGTTGAGGAATCACAGGCTGAACTCCCAGAAGCCAAACCGCTGCTCTTGGCCTTTAACCGCTGTTGGAGATGCTCCCTCATCTTGATGTAACTCTTGGTCTTGGAATCCTTTGAAAATGATTAATGCAATTAGATATTGACATTGACTTATTCGCGAAAAAAGTTAGGCACCTCTTGTCCTGCACCACAGTGACAGCAACAACACGAGCTTTCCTCATCTAAGCCCCCGTCGTCCTCGTCTTCATAGTTCATGTCTGGCCTACAAATTGTCGTAGATGTTTCCTCAGTCATTGTCGATTAGAGTGATAGACCTTTATTACTCGAGATTTAATCGTGTAATTTAACGGAATGAAGGGTATAACAGATATCTTAACCACCCTTTTCACCAACGTGTGAAAAATGGATACACAAACCACTAACAAGTAAAAGTTGGTAACCAACCAATCAACAGACGGAATTTCAAGAAGCAAGTTCTTATGAGCCAATTGCAACGTTGCCATTTTAAATGTCTCGCAATTCGTGTCTTTTCTTGAAGGTTTTTAAAATTCCAATTTTTTTTAAATATTAAAAATGATTATGGGGAATCAATTTCCGGAACGAATCTTTATCAATCTCATTATAAAGTAAAATCTAAAATTGCAATCGACTACGACGCACTGACCGCAGTCACATTGCCAGATTTATCGCAACTTTGATAGTGTCGACCGGGAAATTCAAACTGAATGTAACTAAGTAGCACAATTAAGGGTTATCATTGGCTAGTCTATTTAAAAATTTAACGTATTTCTCCAGTTAAATGTATACCCAAATTCATTTCATGAGTGATTGGAAGCTAAAAGTAGTCACCCTAGTTATTTTAAAAGTTAACTTCTTTCGTGAATTAGCACATTGCCGTTTTTGTTGATTTACATGAACGTAATATGATACCGACATGAGTTTATTCAAGATTCTTTCAATCATGATTTTTAATATTCCAACAGAAGCAGAAAGAAAAAGAAGACTGTACATTTCATAGTAAATTAACCACTAAATCAGCTTGATGATAAAGTTGCACATCGAATTTGATTAGATGGTTAGACGAGCACCAGCAAAACCCCTTACGATTCCGGATCGAAGAAAAGTGCTGAAATAGCAAATATTAAGAAAACTACTCCTCTACCAAAGTCACTATAAAAACAGGAAAAAAAATTATTCAGTATCCTTAAATTAAGACCCAATCGAGTAACTAAATTACCTGTTTTTCACAGATATTTTTTGAGCAATCATTCTACCGCCCAAAACCGCTAATCCCGTGCATAAACTGTGACCTAGAACGGATCCAAGCGTGACTCCCAATGTATCCTGAAAATAGTAAATATTTATTTAAAATGCCACACTTTAAAGAAATAATTTCAAAGATTTTACTTCACGGGCAGCTAGAATAATAGTGGCCAGTTGGAGAACGATCTCCCCATTCGGCCAAAAAACGTCATCGTCAGAGCCTGTAGGAAGAATTTTAGGTATCCAACCGGTAAGCCGTTGATATAATCCCAGTAACTGGAGGTGTCAAAACTGTGCCGGTTCCGGCTTCTTCGTCCACCAAAAGTTGGAGTTGTTTCTTTATCCATCTGAAATTTAATTAAAATTCATCAAAACAAGGGTGGAAAAGAGGGGAGTTTTTATTTTATCTCTTACTTCATCTTCCTTCTTTTTTAGATCAGATTGTACTTCTTCAAACTCCTCTTGCCCTTCTGTGGGAGACATGGAATAGCCTTCTTTCAACATTTCA